>BGNK01000315.1:248238-273847 GCA_003297005.1 Symbiodinium sp. clade A Y106 | reverse complement strand
TCGCACCATGAATAAGACTTGCATCAAACACGAAACTGTTTTAGAGCTTTTCAAAACTCATCATAAAGGCAGTCTGTTTGCAGAAGGGGGTGCGTCATTGTTTCACATTATACTATGTTGTAGTATATTATATTATATCATGTTATTTTAAATTAGATCGAATCATATCAAAGTATATTATCTTTTCGTATACTGCATTATATTATGTCATATGAGAATATGTTTTNAGATCGAATCATATCAAAGTATATTATCTTTTCGTATACTGCATTATATTATGTCATATGAGAATATGTTTTATGATATTATAACATATTGTATTATATTGTATTACAACATAAAAAGTTATGTTATATTTTATCATAATATACTATATTTCATTTAAAATGTTCCATATTATAATATACTGTACTGTATCATGTTGTATTATCTCACATTCCATTGCATTTTATAGTGTTATATTATATTATGTCGTGTTATTTTTCTTAGATATATGGTTCAAGATACCAAATGAGGGGGGCGTGTTTAAGACGTAGGATGAGCCGTTATCGGGTTGACTCCCCTCGCACAAGTTCTATATCCTACTGGGCGATCCACCAAGTGTTTATATATATGGGGTACCGGAATCGCCAAATGAGGGGGCGTGGTTTGAGATATATGATGAATCGAAGCCGGCAAAAGAGGGGGCGTGTTAAAGATATATGATGAACCGGCAGGTGAATCGTTATCGCCAAATGCGAGCGCGTGTTAAAGATATCCGGTGAACCGGAATCGCCGAATGAGGGGGGCGNATGAACCGGCAGGTGAATCGTTATCGCCAAATGCGAGCGCGTGTTAAAGATATCCGGTGAACCGGAATCGCCGAATGAGGGGGGCGTGTTTATTAAGATATATGATGAGCCGTTATCACGAAAAGAGGGGGCTTGTTTTAAGATATATGGCGAAAGGTTATCGCCGACTGCGGGCGCATGTTTAAGATATATGAAGACATATGGCCCATCCTTGCGACGCGTACAGGTTCCGTACATCGAGGCCCAGAAAACCATAAAAAATACCCAAAAAAACCGTAAGTTTGGCCTATCCTTGTGATTCTTACAGGTTTTTTGCAATCGAAGGCCAGAAAACCATAAAAAATACCAAAAAAAAACCATAAAAAATACCCAAAAAAAACCTAGACCCTTCCAAGAGCATTGAAACTCCAAGGCTCGCGAAAGAGCCTTGATGGCGGGTGGAGCTGCTGGGCCTGCGCCGGTGAACAGGCGCACTCCAGAGCAGTGCAGACTCCGAGCAAAGTTCCAGAGCCCCAGAGCAGTCTTCAATGACTCATGCGACTCCGAGCAGACGAGGCCATCGAACCACATCAGTGAAGATCACATGGCACATTTCGGCTGCGAGGGTCTGAGAGCCCAAGCCGGTGGTCCTTTGTAGCCCCGCATCCTGCAACCTCGCGCTGGATGCCCTGCCCCAAGGCACCAATGAGGCCTCGAGCCCAGCCTCTGGGTTGTACTGACGAGATTTAGAGTTGCAGCTGCAAGGACGAGCCATCGCTCGGCGGCCGTCGGCATGCCAACAAGCCGCGTGTGCGCCTGGTTGCAAGCCCCGTACGTAGAATCCGTTTCCTCGAAACGTGGCAGGACCACTTCGTCGGGGCCGGTACATGGGAAACCACAGAGGCCTTGACTTGCCAAGCACACGCTTGCTTTGCCTGGTGGTGCACATACGAGACAAGTGAAGGCTGTGCATGGCAAGAAGTACATCGATGGCTATCAGAAGCTGCTTGGCCAATTTCCGTGGCGTCTGTGTCTGCTTTTGCGCATACAGAAGAAGCATGTCCGCGAGGATGGACAATCACGCAGGACGCCAAGATACCTACCGCACGTCTTGGAGAAAGGCCATGCCCTACACCTTGTGAGGATTCGTACGGTAAGAACATCACTAGTCGTCATCCCCCTGATTCCTCAAGGCCCTTTGAGCACACAGGACTCGATATGCCAATGCTAAATTAATGCCAAACACATGTGACTTACATTTGATCAAATGCCTTTTGACTCGCTCATCCTTTCAGTCTCTGTCTCTGCTCCTGCCACAGAATCCGACAAAGCTCCTGGGCAGCTCCATGTTGGTGTGATGCGCTCGCATGTCTCTGGGGTGGAATGGGTGGACTCCTCTCAATGCCGTCCCGCCTGGCTAGCCTGCATCTCATTCCTCAACACTCCAGATCATGTGAGGAGTCCCCTGAAATTGCTTGATTTAAGTCGATTTAGCGTCATAGATGGGGCCATGGTTTCAGTGGTCGTCAAGGCTGCTCCGCATGAGCCTCAAAGGAAGCATTGACCCAGGCGGCGGTGCAACAGCAACGGACTGTTGTGCTGCGGCCTGAGGCACCGGGCATCTGCCGCTCGCAGCACAAGGCTGCAGCCAAGCAGGTGCTCGACGTCAGCCATCACATAACCGGTCAAGATTTTGCATGCAGTAGGCAGCAGAACTGGGATGAGGTGGTGACTGAGCCGGACTTGCAAATGTCACTCCCGCGCTGAGCCGGTGGGCCAGTACTGGTGCAGTCCATCTGTTCAAAAGCAAATGTTGCATGAGGGCTTTCGAAGAGAGCGTGCACAAGCATGAGAAAGGACGCATGCCGACAGACCGGAGCTTTGGCTCAGAGTGGATGGCATGGCACCCTGACGGGGTAACTGGCAAGGCCTTCTCCACGCTAAAGAGGTGGGCAGCCAGATTGCAGTGAAACCTGCCAGCGGCTTTTGCTTTTGCAGGACCACATGGGGGCGAGCTCGAGCTTCGTTAACCCTGGCACTGACAAGGCGGAACCGAGAAGTTAGGAGGCAAGGAGGCAATTGACGGCAAGTGGGCAGAGTCGTGTCGAAAGCCAGGTGGCTCCCAAGCCAGTTGACCCTTCGAGTTTGGATACCTCCACATGGACGCGCCCCCAGCTGCGGGGTCGAGTGCTGTTTTGCTTTGGGGTCACAGACATTCCCCCCATGGGCTCAAGCCGTCGTCAGAGACTTCCTTAGATCGGGAAAATCCCTGGCGATGGTGGTCATCAACGTCTCCTCACCTAGACAGGCTTCCGAAACTAAGCATTTGAGGCTGCTAGCTCTGCATGGGCACGGCGGCAGACATCGCCAGTTCTGTGAACAGCTTGAAGAATTCTTGCGAAGCATACTGGCCAGCCACATGCAAGAGCCAAACTTGGCCATTGAGTGCCGATGCATTGCCGCACCATATCCTTCAGAGCGTGCTGAAAGACACATGTGGTGGAGCTACGATGAGGGTGGCAGCGGCGACCGACCGGTAGACTGGGCCGAGATGGAGAAGTCGCTCACAAAGATCGCGGAAGAGCTTGAGGGCGCATGCCCTGCTTATGATGGCGTCGTGGGATTTTCCCAGGGTGCCGAAATGGTGTCTCGGTTTCGCTTCATTGCTCGGGTAATAAACCTTTGAACTGAAACAAATCATTCTCTTTCTTACTGTACAAGCCGGGCGCATCTACATCGTTCGAGCCCACTCGGAAGCAAAGCGGAACCTGCCGGCCCCCCTCCTGAGTTTTATAACACACTGAAGCTTGAGTGTCCACTGGACCTCGACAAGAGCCCAGTCTTCGTGGCGACTGCCTCAGGTGCACTCGATCGCTTTGCTGCATCACCGGGGCGATCCTCGATTTATTGGGGCATTCATGCCACGTTTCGTGGTGAGCTTCAGTGGTGCCGTGAACCCGGGCCACTTTGAGTCTGTCGGTGGCATGTTCTTGCCACGCGACTTCCCTGCACCCTACCTGGGCCCACGGGGCACAGTGGATATGCCGTGCCTGTTCATAGGAGACTATGCCACAGATGGGTGGTACTCATCTTCACGGTTTGACAGCACTACCCGTCTCTATTCCCAAGCATGTGTACTTCGGCATGATCAGAGGCATCGCTTGCCAAAGCTGCCTGACACAAGTGCTGCGCAAGAGGTGCGGCGATTCCTGGCTCGATTCGCGAGACAAAGGTAGGCTCGTGGGAAAAAAAGGCGGCAGAACGTGGTGGGCGATGCCTTGGAGTGATCGCCTTCCGCTTTTGTCCAAAGGAGCTTCGGGGAGCTTTCCTTGGAGAGCCACTGCTACTGCCCGGACCTCAGCCTGCTGCGGGCTGCGGCTGGGCTGCCGTGACTCTTGCCCTGAGCCTCCCCTCGGACCTCGCCGCAGCCGTTTGGGATGGGCCGGGTGGGCCAAGAGACCGGAGATGTAGGCTGACGGATCTGGCGGATCTGACGGTCTCGAATTCAGACAGATGCAGAGACGCAGCCTGGTGTCCCGGGGCATGGCCGTGCTGGGCAGCGGGGGTAGCTGCACACGAGAAGCACACCTCCGGGCTGCTCGGATGCACTTCGATTCCAGCTTTCACAGCTACTGTAGTCTGGCATACCTTTTATTGCCTTGCTGAAACCACAGGATAACTCGGTGGTGAGTCCAGATGCGATCGGCGAAGGACTCAACTAACGTCTCAGAACATGCCTAGTCCAGACCGGTCGTCGGCAGGAGCCACTGCACGAGACCATGCAGATCCTACGAAGAAATCGCAGTTGAAGTATCATGTGGAGCCTTGGGGCATGTTTTGCTTGCAGTGCTTTCTGGCATCTGGCAGCGACACATTTTCCGTGCAGAGAAAACAAATTGAGCATTCAGGATTTCAATTCTGATGTTCCTGGCGAAACCGCAGAACTTTGGGTTGGCACTCCGTATGCGGCGTGGATCGCCTCTTGGCTTTGACAAATGCTGGATCATGTTTGTCCATCAAAAGCCTTGCTCTTGACCCGGCGGCCTGCGGGTGAGGAGAGGGACGTGCGCCGGCGGCACGCGAAGGCCAGGTCTGTGTCCAGCAAATGGATAAAAGGCCACAGCAGACCGCGACCCTGCTACAGTAACAACAGCACGAACAGGAACACATGGCCAAGATCAACGAGCTGCAGGAGCTGCGCCAAGAGCCCCCAACCCCTCAGCTTCCGCAGTGTGTTCGCATATGCAGATGCCTGGACTAGACGCAGCTGTGGAAATTGCCAGGAGCAGCTGCTGCAAGAGGCTTCGTTTTTCAGTTTCGCGGGTTGGAGACGGAGGCAACGCCTGGCCCTACATAAACCTGGAGGTGCGGCGACGTGCAGAAGTGGAGCGAGAGCTCGAGGACAATCTAGCTGTTTGCCGCGTTCCGAGCATGTTGCAGTTTGCAGAGTGCAGGAAGCCAGAGAGGAATTGAAAAAAGTCCCAGAGTTGCAGGCTCTTCTTTGATATTTGTCTGATCCTGCAAGAACTTGCTGTGATGATGCTTTGTGAAGGCAGCTTTGTCTGAGAGCAGACAGACTCTCATCAAGCAGCTTGACTGTGACAAAGGCAACTCTGTGCACAAGCTTTTACATGTCCGAGGTTTGTTTTGACTTCACCGAGCACTTAGGTATGTGGAAAAAGGTATGGCTGCCAGTAGCCTTGGGAATCTCTTTGCGGTGTGCCGCAATGTCCTCCACCAGTGGCGAAGAGACTTGGCCCATCTACTCGATTGCATCTAGGTCCATAGCAGTGTCTTTCCACGTGACTCCAGCATGCTCGAAATGCCATGATTTCCTTGAGGACACACAACTGCCCCTTGCCAGCACTTGGCACTCGCAAGGTGGAGCAGAGCGGAGCAGAAAGGTTCCTAGGAACCCCTCCTCTCAGGTGAATACCATCGACCGCTTGCGCAGACGCACTCCTGACGTGGGCCGCTGTCACTTCGAACTGCTACAGCTGCACGAGCAGGGCCTCGAGCATCTCAAGGCTCCGGAGCCAAGGGCGCGAAGGGGGCGAAGACCGAAACAATGAGCGAGTCTTTGTGCAGACACCCTTGCAAGGCAGTGCAGGTTGACATGTTGAACTCCGTCGCGCGTGTCTTGAAAGAGCTTCATAGTGAAGGGAAATGCATAGGGGATAGGAAGGGCTTTTTGCAATCGTGGATGTTGGATTGTTGGCTGAGGTTTCATGGACAGAGATGCCATGATAATTCCAGATCGCGACGACACAGATGAGGAATGGTCTTGAATGGAAGAATGCCAGAAGCAGGACCAAGGAAAGCTCTGCTCTCCTCGACTGACGAGGTTCGATGTATGGAGTGCGGAGCATCCCATCGCCAAAGTTGCGTGTATCGTATCACACTCGTAGGAGCACTGGCTGTGTGAACTCAGCACGTGCCAGCTACACTCAATCTTTTTTGCTTGTCACACGCATGAAGGGAGTGCCGTCAATCGGACTGGCTGTGCCCATAGTGCGTTGTCTACGACCCCGAAATGAGAGGTCAAACGAGCACAGACGCGCGGTTCGTGTCCTAAGACGATGTCGTGTTGAATACAGTTGCAGCCTGCAGTGCGCAGAGATTCTAAAGCTCGTGCAGAAGCCAGACCTTCAGCGATTCCAGGTGAGGCCAGCAACTGCGAGATGCGAAGGCCTTGCAGATGCCTGTCTCATGCAGCATTTGCATTCGTAGAGTGTGCAGGCTCACGTCGTTGCCCGCATTACAGCTCTCAAATCTCGGCCCCATTTTTACTGGGCAACTGTTGCACCTTTAAGATGCCGGCATGGCAGTTGCTCCTCTTTGCCACGTGGAATTTCATGAAGGGCCTCAGAGTTCCAATCTCCTTCGTCTCCTAGTCTTCGAAGTCCGTCTAGATCTGCACCAGCCATGCCAAGCCATGCGTCATTGAATGCCACCGCCAAGGAGTCTCTTGCATGGAGCTGGGTCATTTCCCGAACTGCTTACTGTAGTGTTGACTTTTCGGTTTACGGTCAAAATTATGTTTCTTACAGCGGCAAGCCTATTCTATCTAGTCGTACAAATGAATTTATACTATACTCTTCTTTGTAATGACACCTTGTGCATCACAATTGGATGGTAGCGTAGCTCCGCGTACCTGGTGCCCTCACAGGATGAGACAGGAATCAGTTTTTCATAGGGGCTCGTTTGGGGTTTGTGGTTTTCTTGACCCGTTTCCGTTATTTCATCTAGTTTCAGGAATCCTGCGCCAAATGCGATGTGTCCCACAGGAGAGCAAGCTGCCACCTGTGCTGGAAGGCCTCGCCGGCAGTGGAACCACATCAGATTTTTTGTTTGCCCCTGTCATGGAGGCTACCACTCTTCAGGAAATGGCATAGCCCTGGGTAGCTTCGGCAGACGCATGGCGGCGGGCCTGTCGCCGCTGGTCGCAGAGGCTGCGTGGATATTACCAAACTGTTGAACAGCGGTCATGTGCCGCTTCCAGGACAGCCTACGTTGGGAGCTCTGTGAGTGGCCCCAAAGCCTGGCAAAGGCAGATGGGGCTGACGTCAGAGCTTGCCCCAGGCTGTGTATGTACAAAGGTTCTGTGTCGGAGGTGCCATCGGCCAAGATGCGGCTTGCAGGAGCACATATTCCTGAGACGAGGCAGTGGCTCGCATCCACGTGTTTGCCTTGCTTTGGGAAACTGCAGCACATCACTGCGCAGGGGCTCTGATCACCTGCAGCAGCTGCCCGGCTTCCCTCGCAGAGTTGGCAGTTTACTGAAGGGGCCGCACGCCCTTGGCAACTTGGTGTGGTCAGTATGTCGAGCCTGTCCGGGGGTTGTCACTGAGCATGGTGTTATTGGAAAGACCACGGCTCAGGTAGCCGCACTTCTTCTCTTCCAACCTTGCCACGGCTGTCGTCTCCAGCGAAAGCCGATGACCTGGCGAGGCTGGACTTCTTGCTGTTCTTCGTATCCTTGTGTGTAGGCTCGATCCACCAAAAGCTGTGGCTGTGGGAAAGCACAGAGAAGGGGCAAGGGGCACTGTGTCTAAGCCCGAGAAATGCCAGAAAGTCCCCATGCCCACAGGATGCGTGCAGATGCTCCGAAGGCGACCTGTTTGTTCTGAGCCACACGGCTTCTTCAGCCCAGAACCTGCCCTTCACTACCTTCCTTCGCACAAGATGCGCAACCCAAAAAACGAAAACGACCGCAGATAACATTCCCGCTTAATACCAAAGTTATGACTTAACGTTGTCACTTGCAGTCGGAATGCCCATGAAAACAGAAAATCAAATGCATTGCGGGCACTACTGCATGTAGCAAGTCTGCAGTTGTGCAGAATGGACATTCGGGTCAGTTTCTGCGGCTAGAAGAAATTCCATGGGGCCATGAACAAGAAGCTTCAAGACTTTAATAGCCATTTTCTCGTCAGAGCTGGCTGGGGGAGGGTTCGGTGTCGCCAGGTTCGGTTTGACAGCCGTATGGATGAGGAATTCCTCATACCTGGCAGGTGCGCTGCCTATGCAGAGATGACAGTCAACAAGCATGTCAGTGTTAGGCTGTTCGGTTTGGTCACTCATCTACTAATCTTGAATTAGATGTTGTCTTTCCAGCGCCGTGATCTGAGGCCACACTCGTGAGCCAAATCGTGGCCTTCGTGCTTGTCAGCCGGTGCACCGGCTCGAAATTCGAACTGACGAGACCTGTCAGCAAAGAAGGACCAAGGAGAGCATAGCCCACTCCCGACCACAGACCATCATGGCAACTGCTGAATGTCTCATCTTTCGCAGGGTGCACGTGTTGTGCGCTGCATGCAGTCGAATTGAAACTCCACAGGAGAGGAATTGATCGATCCACTGTGCAGATGCAAGTGCAAGCGAATCAGGGTGCCGAGCCCTCCGTTACCTTTCGTGCCCTACTCACGCCTGCCAGCGTGTGGGCTGGAAATGGCTGCCTCAGCTGAAGAGAAACTGAAGCTGAAGCCGTGCCCGCTATTGACGGCAGCGAAAGTGTGCGACCCTGTCAGATTTCATTTCAGCCGTCTGTGACCATACAAAACTCCAGTAGTTTTCCTAGCCTGCACACACCCAGACACACATCACGGAGGAAGCTCAAGGAGATCTGCCTCACCGAAGACGGGAGCGAAGCTCAGCAAGCTACAGTCCTCGCATGGTGCGGAGTCCGAGCAGTGATCCGGTAGGCAGTGCGTGCGATGTGCTGCGGGCATGAGTGCGACGCTCGGGGCGCTTGGGCTTGGACCGAAGCTCAGGAAGTCTTGACTTCAGGTGCCTCAACTTGCGACGACACGCTTGGGTCAACTCTCGACAATTGCGTGACCCAGCAGCCGACCCAAGCCACGGTTCGCCCTGCTTTTGTGACTTCGATCTCTTTTCTCATGGGTCCTGGTCCTGAACTGTGACAGGATTCCTGGTTCGACTCCGTGCCCGACTGGACGAGACAGGTCGGCCGGGGCCGGGGGTCTCTCACTCTTCTGCCAAGCGCCTGCGGCCTGCGGGTGGCACCTTTTGGGCCTGGCCAGGCTGAGAGTGTGAGCATCGGCGACACCTTGGACTCCAAGTGCCTGGAGGCTTCCGAAACACGCATTGCACACGCAAAGGCACCAGGCAGCGCTAGTTAGGGAGTCTCTAAGATCTGGCGGAAGCCAGTTCTCCCTGTACCAGGTCGAGTCATTCTCCATGAACAGGACGATGGCCCTGGAAGTCTTCACAGTCAGGTTGTACACTGGAAGTGCATGCAGACTGCTGAGCGCAGGAATCTTGTTGAGCACGGGCTGCCCCTCATGCTCCGGGTTGGCGAAGTCGGCAACAGATTCTCCGAGCTGCTCGGCTTGCAAGAGTTAACTCGTCGTAGCAGTTGCTGTGCTCGTGCGAATCGTTGCACAACTTCAGTTGATCGAAGGTATTTCGTGTGCGTGCACAAAGGCGGCGATAATTTTAGCTTGCCCGGGACTGATTCCCTGATGTGCAGCAATCACAGTCGCCGAATCTGTTAGCATCTCTGTGGTTCTGAGGTTGGACAGGAGGATCAGCCGAGAGAAGCACAACTTCCATTATGCTTGGGAGGTACCCTGGCCTGTTGCTCACACACTGTGCGGGCATGTCGGTTCAACGGAATATGCGAATGGGGATGGCATGCTTGTATGCATATCGCGACCCTACTCTCAGCCAAGAAGCCAAGGACGTGAGCATCTATCACTATGTTCAGCCCGTCCTGCCGGAGACACCCACGCAGGAATGCAGGGCTGCCTGCCTGCCTGGCACGAAGCAGCTTCGAGTTCCGCGACTCTACGCCCGTTCATTGGGTCTGTGCAGGCTGGTGACAGCAGCCCGGAAGTTGCAGCTGAGCGCCCAGCGCAGGCGATGCCGAACGAAAGAAATCTGAAGACACCTACTGGTACAGAACAAGATTCCATTGGCTTCAAAAAATTTATCGGAATCGTCGATCATTTAATTCATCTCTGCGATCGGGCTAGTGTATTTGAATCGGGAGCTGGCACTGTTCTTCGTTGGCGAGCATGAAGTCGCGTGGGTGGAGGCATGTTGAGGCCGGCCACTTTGTTACGTGATAATACTGTGCTGTGCCGTTATAGTGTCTGTGTGAATCTTGCGGATTCCGAGCTTGAAGGACTTGATGGGTACGTGACAACCATGTGCTGAACGACACATGGCTGCACAGGCCCTGAAGAGCTACTATACTGACGAGGTGGTGCGAGGCTTGTTGGTTGAAGGTCAGAGCAACCGCGTACATATCCCCAGCTTACCAACACACTGCCTGCATGTTCGGGTTGCCATTGCAAGGTCCGCTGCACTTTCCACGCCAAGTGCAATCCGCGGCAGATTGACCTGATGTTCAAAACCAAACAGGCTTTCCGGAACCGGGTTAGCAGAAAGTCAGCTGAGCAGGAGCAGCGTGCCTCTAACCTTACCAGCGTCATGATGCCGCCCTAGCGGAGCCTACGGCGGTCAAGAGCGAATTCGACCGACTTCGGATGTGTGAGAGTTTGCCCTCGTCGCTAACCAGAGTTCCAGCTAGGGCATCAGGAGGTGGTTTGACTTCAAGTGAGTGACAGCCGTTGCCAGGCATTGCAGTGCTGGGTTCACCTCCTGCAGTCCAAGCTCCTCGTGAAAATATCGCAGGTCGGTAGACTAGTAGAGCGGGTCGGCTGCGAATCGCCTAATCCGACATGCACGAGGGAGAATGACAGGTCGTTCATCCCTCTTTGTCGCCCTGCGGTGTGGAGGCTCGGGTGGATCCAGGGCCCTTCAGCTCGCTCGTTTGATGCAACAGCGCATTCACGTGCAGGCCACATTGCCAACTCCCTCAACGAGCTCCTTGCCCTTGCCACTGCCGCATGCCGGAGACTCTCCTTCTTGAAGCGTTGGATTCAAAAAAGATGGATTTTTTCTGACTCTCCAGGCGCACTGGGTTCCTATGGACCTGGACAGCCCGCAGGCCGAGGCATCTGGCTCCGGCAAATCTTCCTCGTATTGTGCCGGACCGTCCAGAGTCAACATCCGCCCGAGACCGTTTGGGAGCCATCGCCCTCGCCGACTACTGCAACCTCGCCGGAGAACGACGCGGAGGCCGTAAAGCAGTCACTTCATGCGGTGGTGTCTTCTTGCGTGAGCATTCACGGGCCCTGGAATCTTGCCAATACTGCACCGTCCACCGTCCTAATTGCTAGTCTTCCTGCACCGCAAGTCCTTGATTCCAAGCTTGCTTGCCACATCATTCGACGTGGCTGTTGACGTGTGGCGTGTGGCTCCTGCCTGCAGCCCGCAGAGTGCAGGGTGGCGATCCTCAAGATCCGGTCTCGGAGGATGCCGATGAGGTGGGCGTGCTCTGAAGTTTCGCAGAAAAGTTGGCAGAATGACTGGCCTTGGAGGCTCGACAGGAGAAGGAAACCGAAACCTCGCGGGTGGAAAGCTTAGCGTGCGAGTCCCCGCCGAATATACGCCCAAGCCAATATTCTTATGAGAGCCAGCCTTCACACCCACGTTGCTTCAACCATGTGCTGTTTGGGGTCGTCGCTGGGATAATTACCAGGACTCGAAGAGCGACTCAGAGCTGAGGCATCGAGCGCCAGGCAGAGTGTCGCCCGCTCTGGCTCCTTGCATTCTTCGGAGCGACCTCCGGACTGGGCGCGGCACACAGACAGCGTCACTGAGTCTGGAGCTGTGGGAGAGTGTTATGGGCTTCTCAGACAGTTTGTGCCTTTCTCCAAGAGTCCCTTCAGGCCACCATGAGCGAGAGATCTCTCAACAGTTTCTATGCGGTCTGACCACTTCAAACGGATTACACTGCATAGGACCACTGTGTAGAAGCATGTCCAGATGACAGACGACGTGTGCTAGCCAAAAGCACAACACGTGCCGTTAGCAAACCAGTGGTTGCCTTCAGCACACGAACTGTTCTGGCATCGGAAGTGTGTCTGCTTCAAAGACCAGATGTGTTTGCGACAGCAGCTACGATGCCACTCTATCCAGAGCACGTTTTCCGTGAAGTTGCATGAAGCCTTGCCTTGCCTTGCACGGCACAATTCATACGCAGAAACCTCTGTAGGAGCAGAGATCAGGACTCTGTCTATCATACTCATCCTGGCTCGGGCCGATTGCGGTTAGTTTATCCTGATCTCTGCAGGTCCCACGTGCATTACTTCCAAATTCAATGCAAATTCGTTCCAAGCCCTGGCTCCTTGTCATGAAACCAAGCAGGAGGGCGAAATGTTGGACCGATCCTCCTGGTGGAACTGGCGCCTGTCGAAGCAAAGCCAGATCTCCACCGATCCGGGGTCAACCTCCCGCAGATAAGAGACCAGCTTGACGATGTCAGGCTCAAGTTTAGCATCTCTGCCCGCAATTGTCAATGTCGGTGCGAAAGGACGCGTTCACGAAATGCAGCTGAGCCATGGGATGTGTCATGTCCGCGACGCCACACCCCTTGCAGAGTTCAGAGAGTCGTGACAACCCCAGACCCACAGAACTCGGAGGATAAGGCTCCCATGGTCAGGTCACATCGGTATGCTGCCGCTTCGTACTCAAGTCGGACATGTGGACCGTGAACTGCAGGATTCTTGCAGTCCTCGAAACCAATCATGGTGAGCATGTTGTCCGTCTGCCAGCTACGCCCCCACTTCACTAGCCGTAGCCGCAACCTCGCCCCGTTTGCCCTGAGAAAGCCTTGGATGTGCTGACACTCGCGTTCTGACATGGTCTTCTTTGAGACGCTGGTGCTGGCCGGGTAGCCTGATGTGGGTCCTGTGACAGATTCGGTGCCATTCCATGCCAGCTGGGAGGTGCATGGAAGGTCTGCTGCGAAGGAGACGAAACTCCTGATGAAGTGGCTTGGATTGGCTTGGGATTGGCTTCTGATGTCTCTGCTGTTTCCTTCTCTCCAGAGCTCGGACTTCAAAGAGTCAGCGAGCCCGGGTCTCCAGGGAAGCTTCGCGAGTCATCGTGGAACGGGATGGAGCTCTCTTCAGGCTCCCCTGTGTTTCCCAAAGCTGCGCGGCACTACACGGCCTCGTCCCCGTCTGGCTTCCAGGATCTTAGACCTCGGCTGGCGACATACTGCTCGGCCGCTCCACAAGAAGGGTGTTGGTGCGAGCCTGACCACTGCTTTGCACCTCAAGCTTCTTGTCCCTGGTGCCAAGGCCACATCTTCTACGGCCGTTGGTGCGAATCTTGGAAGTCCGTATCCGCGAAAGCACGGCGGGCCAGAGACGGGGGCAGGTACTCCCTCATCTGGGGTGGAAGCCCAAAGCTGAAGCGTGAAGTGGAAGACACGTTCCCTGGCATTCAAGCTTCGCGACTACTTGACCGGACCGCCCCTGCTCTTCCAGCCAGGTTTGTGCACAACACTGGAGTTGTCAGGCAAGCCGAGCTTTGGAGAGCAAGGCTGCCTGTTGTAAGAGGCTCATCTGACATGAACTGAACTTGTTCGCCTTGATCTGGAAATGTCACAGCTGCTCAGGGCCGGCCAGCCGACTAGCTGCAAATACACCTGTCAAGGATTTGCAAACATAATTCAGTCAACTCCTGAACCACTCGAAATGTTGCAGCAAGATCTTCGGTCCTGAATCAAGTCGTTACAGGTGGCATATTGCATCACGGCTAGGAGAAACAATGTGCCCCCGCCCCCCCACACACACACACTCACAAACACACACAAACATGCATTCAGTTGCATGCCTCGCCGCACCTTGACATCTTGAGCCTGGAATAGCGCCATGGGCAAGAGGAAAGGAGATGACTCGAGCGAGGCCAGGTGCAGACTTTTTGTGGACACATTGGAAGACAGGCGGTGGAAGAGGTGTCTTTCTTGATCGGCATCTTGACTTCTTGTTTGACTCTGCAGACCAGCTTTGGTAGCAAGGAACGATGCTGTGGAAGTGTGCTGCAGCAACTTCCCTATTTTTCCTCGCCATGGCAAATGGAAACTAGTGGTTGTCATGCATCTGACATGGTGACATGGTGTGACATGACCCTATAACTGGCATTGTTGCCGGACCTCGTGCGGCTTCTCTCCTGTTCTGTCGCGGTACGACTTTGTCATGACTTGGTTTGAGCATCAGACAGGCTTGCTGTGGTCTGGAGCTTTTCTGCAGGCATCCCAAAGGTTACAGCCTGCTTTCAGGATGATCCGCTGCCCAACAAGAAGCACAAGAAGGAAAAGAAAGACAAGGACAACTGCAGCAACTTGCGACTGGTGCACGACCTCTTTCACCGGTTGCTTTGCCTCGTGTTTGTTCTTTGCTGCCTGCAGGATGGTGCAGAAAGCAAACTAAAGAAAGACAGCAAAGAGAAAAAAGACAAAGACAAGAAGGATAAGAAGGAGAAGAAGGAGAAGCACAAGCATGGGGATGATGATGAGGACTTCTCCTCTGTTCGGATGTTATCAACCACTGCACTGACACATTCCCAAGACATGCCAAGAACCATACTCCATGAGGAGAAGGCAAGACGAAAGGCAGGGGACCCGTACCCTTCATGTTGAGATCGGCAGAAGTACCGATCGTACGTCCCGCAGAGGAACAAAAGAAGGCGGAGAAAGAAACAGATCCAGCAAAGGATCGCCTGAATGCCATGTGGCTGAGTCCGGTTTGGTGTCCGCAAGGCTGTCATTCACCCACAGCAGTGATATTCCAACCCTGCAGCGTGCTGATGCCGCATATGGATTGCAAAGATAAGATGCCTAGAGAAGCCTGAAGCCTTTCGAGGAGAAGCACAAGAAGTTGGAGTCGGAGGAACTTAGACCAGCAGGGATCCTGCAAAATGCTAGTCTTGAGCTGCTCGAACAAGCCTCCAGACCCAGGCACAGGCTCCGCCTGCTCCGGCAGAGCCCAAGCGAGTAGTTGGTCCACAGGCTTTCCCACCAGAGGCGCAACAACTGTCGCATGGCAGGCACGGCAGTGCTGACCTTGAATGTCCGGCCCTCAATGACAGGCAGAGCCGAAGGACAAGAAGCAGAAGAAGGATAAGAAAGACAAGAAAAGCTTTGAACTCAGTACTGAGTACTGGCACAACTCCTTAAGCCAATGCACCCGTTTTATGCACGCTTGCGTCTACGTAACTCGTAATGTCCAGCCAAGGCAAAGCAGGTCCGGTGGCGACACGAGAGGCCTGAATACTGCTGACAGAATCCCCAGCAGCTGCGCTGATAGCTTGACAGAATGTCAGGTGCAGCTCTGCTCTGCTAACGCTTTCAAAGACAGGCCCGGTCGTGCTGAAGTTCGTGACTTCAGACTTCAGAATGCAGAGGAAGTTGGAGTGCCGTACCACGCCTTGCAAATCCATGCAAGTCCTTTGTAGCGGAGTGCGTTGCAGGTCGCGACCGTTCGGGATGGAGTGTGGGGCTCGGAGAGTCTAAACCGTCTAAGCCCCTAAATAATTTATCCTGCCAATCGTCTTAATCGTCCCGGCGGTAAGGTGCAGTATGTCAGCAGGACGGTGGTGCAGGATATAACCGCATCAACCCTAGTGACAGGAACAGCCGTAGTAGATGTGATATATTCAGCCGACGACGACGACTACTACTACTACGACTACTACTGCTACTACTAGCCTCCTCCTCCCACTCTTACTCGTACTCTTGCTCATACGGCTACTTGCTGCGACTTCTACTGCTACGAAGAAGTATCATGATGATAATGATAGTCTCCGTAAGCACCATCATCACACCAATCATGGCTTGAATGAATAATGGCAACAACAAGCTAACCAGTTCAGTTCTTTCAGCAGCTCCGTAATAATGCTAGTGCCGCACAAGCTCTGCTACTACTACTGCTACTACTACTAGTACTAGTACTAGTACTAGTACTAGTACTAGTACTAGTAGTAGTAGTAGTAGTACTACTACTACTACTACTACTACTACTACTACTACTACTACTACTAACTACGACTACGATGACTACTGCTGCTGCTGCTACTACCACTACTGGTAGTACTACTAACACTACTAGCACTACCACTACGGCGGCGACGACGACTACTACTCAACAACATTGAGAGCCATGACGTGATCAAGGTGCATAGTGTGATGTTTCAACATAGCACGTGTCGATCGAGGCTGCTGACAGCAAACAGAATACTTTGAAGATTGAACTGGAGATGAATGCTGGCATGCCTAATTAAACCTGGTCTGACTGTGCCGGCACCGATCACGGATACGGTTGCTTTTCAATGAGTAACAGCGAGAATGTGATTGTGTAAGACTAGCAGATGTTAAAGAACGTAACACCGAGCCCTCGTGATAGCAACGAGGCTAGATGGCGCGTTAGTCGTGGACCTTGCGGATGGAGGCCTTCCAAAAACATACGAGTCTAAAGCAGGGTGTCTGTGAAATCGTGCTGCTCTCGAGGTGCTGCCATACCAGCAGGTGTTCAGATCGGCTGGAGAGTACTGGAGGCACTTGTCGGCCAACTGCTGCACTCACAATCCATGCTGAATTATTGCGGGACATTGGTCTGCAGACTGCACATATAGCGGCAGGTAGATGGCAAGCCTGTGCCAGAAGATGACATTGGCAAAGCTGCCGAGGATCTCTTGGGTCTGTTGGTGGTTTTCGCTGTTTGCACAACCCTGCCCGTATTCTGCTCTGCTCAGGCTGTTCGAAAAGCCGAAGAGAAGATGGCAAACAAAAGTGGTAAGGTCTGCACGCCTTGTATCACGAATGTCTTGGATTGTCTGGCGGTTGCATAAATTACAAGGTGGATTTCGTGATTTCTTTTGCAGGCATCCGTCCTTGTGAGCTTCATTGCAGAGGACACTCGGACACTCTTGTGATATTCTAGTCCTGGATGTTGTTCATGTGACCTTTCGAAATTTAGATGTTGACCGCCGTCAGGGAATCCCAACCATGAGAGAGGAAGGGGGGTGTGCCTACCGAAAGCGTGCAGCCCGAACTGAGGCCAGCCCACCCAGAGAGAAAGGGCACCCAAATCAAACAAACCCTGAGCGTAGATATTGTCTGCGAGGTATCGTTGCACTTCAGAAACAGCTCTGTCTGACAAAGCAGCAGTTGTTGCGAGTCGAAGTAGCTGTTAAGAAGCTTGTATTTGAGCGATGAAGCCCGACAGATCCGTATCTTGAGCGGGCGAGGCAATGTATTGAGATTTGGATCCATGTGGCAGGGAGCCTTCTTGCTGGCAACAGTAGATGGGCTCGAGCTTGTCAAGTCAAGCGGTTTTCAGTGCGTATGCCCATGGCAATTCCGCCTGCCGGGGAAGCTTTCGTGAGGAGCCAGACCACTGGAAGCAGGCTTCGAGGGCGCTCGCGGGCAAAGGCTGGCATGCGGGAAGCTGTACGCAATGCACCGTTGTGTAGAGCAGTATTAGACCTCTGTGACCTATCCACTCCCGTGAGGACGCTGAGCTTCTGCAAAACCGCATCGCCCAACTCAGTGCGTGGAAAAGCCACGTTGCACCGATAATGCACCGCGCGATTCAGGACCATACATATGTGCTGCAGGCAATTGACTGTGCGAATTGAGCCAGGAGCTGAGTTGGCTGAGGCTTTCGTAATGTCCTGTGATCAGATGGCGTGTTAGCTGACTCCTTTGCAGACTCTAGGCGACCAGAAGACATGTATGTCCCGCGTGAGCCCGTCGTGCTTCAAGATGCTTAACTTCTGCCTGCGTTGTCGCATCATTGGCCAGGAAGCACCTACTACCCATTGATGAAACCACTGACTCCGCCTTTGACTCACCATGCCGACTCCTGAAGCGGGGTTCGAGGGTTTGCATTGGCGAGGCCGGTACAGAGAGACTGTGATGCTTGCCCGTGCCGGCTGAGGTGCCCATGCCTGATATTGGGTCAAAGTGAAATGGGCGCGAACCATCAAAATAAGATTAGAATTTTAAATAATAATATTAATATTATTATTTTATGAAAAATTTTTGTATGATTAAAACCTACAACTGTTTAGTATAATGGCTGAGAATTTATGAAATTTTGTTTTGATTTTATTTTTCTAATTCTACATATCTCTGGGTTTATTAGTATTATTAATGCTTGCCGCTTTTCACCTTCCTCTGACTTCTTCCTCTTTCTTCCACAATATATTGTACAATACATACAAGACACGACCCACGACACATAATTCACCACGGATGATGTCTGTATAATATTTTTATACATATAATATGTACGACGGAAAATTATAATACGATTAAGTGCCGACTCTAAAGGGCTCTATGGGATGCGGCGCGCGTTTGGGACTCTTCTTTTTGGAAGATTGAAGTACGAGGTAATATTGATTCTAGAGTAGTTCGTTCGTACATGGAATATATAGTACTCTACAATAATACATAATACATAATACGTAATATATAATATTACACACATTACGTAACACATTAAAGCACGATTGACGGGCTTTATATCTGTTTGATCCCTTGGAGATTGAACCGTGGTATAGATTTATCATTCTGTCCTATTTGGTATCTCTATCATAGTTTGAGGATAGATAAAACTAATTTCTTAGTGAGATACACAAGGTCGCCTATGGAATTCCCCCGGGTATATCCATAACGAATCAGCACGGAAAACCATATACAGGAAAATCAATGAACTCAGACGTGAGAGGTGCATCATGCTTAATAGCCCTTCCTAACGTGATCATTGGCACGACGAGACGTGGATAATGACCCCGATGACCACGGAAACCTACCGTATTTTACGAGATCTTCCGTATTATCTCCCGGAGGAGCCGCCTTCGATATGAGTCATCTTCTCGAGGGCCTCAATAGGATAACGAGGATTCTATAATCCCCGCGATCGCCAGGACCCAGCTCTTCGCAAAACTTCCCCGAAATCGTCCGTTAGAGGGCAGAGCTAGACATTACCAATCTGTCCGCCGACGCTTTCGAGGGTCAACCGTTTCCCCAGCGCTTGAAGGGACAAGGTTTCCTTCTCTTCTCACCGTATCGTTAGAAGAGATGCTCCACTCCCCAAACCCATATCCCCAGCAAGATGAAATCGACTCGGTCATTATCTTCATTCCCTAGCATGGACGCGATGGGCGAGACACATAAGGCCACTTTTGACATCTATAACAAGAGGTTCAACAAGCTCTTAGCGAATATCAAAACCCGAAGCAAGATAGCGAAACACCTGTCTGATTTGGGATATTTTTTAAATATTGATGTCAAACTAAAAGATCACCAGCTCCCACGTCTGCTTGCGCGCCTAAGAGCCACAGATATGATAAGATCCCCCCCGTGATTAGATGAAAACGCGGGTAGTGCAGCCGTCACCGAATGTTGTGTGGCACCACTGAATGTTCTGATCGTTCTGAACTTTTGGTCCATCTGTTGTAAGACCGGTAGGGCGGCGAGTCTTGAATCTATTATGCGTGTTGGTGCAAGTGTAGGGCTGACCATATTGGTCTCTAAGGTTTCACGCAAAACCATTTGTTAGCTCCGTTGTTTCGGCCAGCCCCCTTGGGACATCGGCTGGGAAAGGCTTTGATATAACTCTGCATTATATTGGATTGTGCCTATCTCTCACATATTCATTTCTTTAGAGGCTCTAATGTATGTCGATAAAACCAATATCATGCACAGGCGAGCCCATGAATATCTCCTCCGTTTGCTTGCGCCGCGGGGTGCCGCACAACAACCATTTTTTGATATTACTCGGGGATGCGCCGATGCACCCACGTCCCTCAGGGCATCCGTGAGGGAATGGCTTTTCATCCCGGTCTCGCTAGTATAGGCAGACGTCCATAAACGTCTCGAGCGAGAGATGATCCAATGTATTGGAACACTAAATCCTCCAAGGACTTATGCCTTTTTAAACTTTCGCCAGCACCAGAAGCGTGCACGCAGCCTCAAACTGTTTGAACCTCACCGTCCCATAAAGCGCCTGAGACTTGAGTCCCAATATCGCGGATTTGATAGAGCAAGCAATTTGCATTCTCACAAGCAGCAGCGGGGCGAAGTCCAGAATATCGCATCTGCTTTATACGGACACAAATTCCCGGGACATTGCCACTATGCATTGGTAGCCTAGCGTTTATAACCTGGGCCATGGGTTCATATCGTCAATCGAATTTGCAATACCGAGCAAGGTTTCCGAAGGAGGAGGGGATTCTGGGCGATTCGCCTTATTTCCAAGAGTCGCCCCGACCTCCCATTTCCCATCAGCAAGATTCGTTGTTCATTGCCATGGGGGTATGCTGCAGGGCCGAAATATCATGATGAATGCCATCAAGCATTTGCTACAGCATTGGAAAGCCGAGGGTAGATAGGTGCCTATTTTGAGATATATGTCTCGTGTTCTCTTGGTCACGCACACCCTCACTATCTAAAGCACTGTCCTCAGTATCACAACTCGCTGAGATCATCTGTAGCAGCACACCTCCGGCCTGCAAGTGTGCCTTGAGGCAACACCATACGGAGGGGTAGATTGGCCCAGTCATTGATGGCTGTTCCAAGTTGCCTCACCGCAATCATGCATCCCCTGGCCGGCGGGTTTACGCCATTTGGCTAATATACCGGCCTGTTTGAGCCTGCCCCAAAAATACTCACGCGTTGTCGTGTCCATATGGGATTGCTTGCGTGGATTTCAAAAGCGCTGTCCAGTTCCAATCAATGATATCTTCCTGGAAGACATCGCAGTTGACGCCAGCCAGAAATTCCGTAAACTTATGGACCAGTTCTCTACAGACTTTGCTCAACTCCATGGCCAACATTGACGCCTTGCCACTGGACCTATAATCCTGCCGCCTGAGCCGTACCCGGGCCTCAGAGTGGAGGCTCGGACACCCTACACTTCTACCATGCCGCGGCATTGATGCTGCCCTGGACCTTGCCGAGACACTGGTGGAACGGCTGCAGATCGGTGCAAGAGGTTGTTACCCTCAATTCTATATTCAATGCACGACAGCAACATGTCTACCCACACGGATTCCGTCGATTGATGGCGAGCTTTGACATGGTTGACTGCTTTCACCACTTCCCGTGCGCCGAAGCATCAAGGACCTATATGCCAGTATTGGGAATCTTGCGGTGTGAATTCTGCAACTGTTCCCAGCGCGCTGGAATCGGCCGTGCAAGACTTGGCATATACGATCTCCCGGTTTCTGCGCCATATCCTTTGAATACAGGCATCATCCTTTCTGATTTCTCACCACGAACTACGTGCAATTGCACGGGTTTGTCGGAAGGGAAGTCAAACGGGCTCCAATGGGCGATGCCCTGTTCGGGGCCATCTTGAGGATATTCAAATTTTCGTGGGAGCGCCATCCAGTCCCCGGCATCATTGCAGAGACCGACACTTGCACGAAGATTCTCTGTCCGGTCAGCAAGTCCTTGTGCTAGATAAGTCGTTTCGGGATGATCTACGACTTTTCTGCGCCTGGAGCTCACACCTTTCTACATCGCAGGTGGCAGCTTGGGCACAAAACGCTCTCCGTGACAGATCCACGGTGGGCTCCATGACACTGGAATAATCAGAAATTGATTCCTTAGTTGGCCTGAAAATCAGGTTGACCCCGACCTCTTTGCAATTTGCCCCTCGTTTTGAGGACTCGTGTGCTCGGGATTCTCCAATAATCAAGCCTTGGAAAAGCTAGGCCCCAAGGGCTCAATTGCAAGCTGTTGTTGATGGGATGCTCTGCCGTTGAGCTAGGGCACCCTCTTTCTTGAATGCTTTTCTTGTACTGCCAAACCCTGACGGCAGCGCTGCGACATTGAGTGGGAATCATGACAAGCTGCAAACCTTGCTCCGCAAATCTTCTGTGCTGGACGCGCGGCCCAGGCCAAGTCTGGTGGAGTTACCGTACGTCATGGACTCTTGGACAATGCGGGAGTACGTGCATTTTGGCTTGGCTGCGGGCGCAAGATGCAAACGATGAAGATAGGAGCCAGGCGTTAGCCGGGTTATACTTCGTGGACTGGGCGGAAAAAGAGTGGCAGAAATCCTGGCCGGCTCTTGGCACCGCGGTGAGATGACGACCCTCCACTCGTGGTTGTTCCGTGATAATATTCATGGAAAAACATTTTCCGCATTCCAGAATTCCGGCTCGGTCTTGCAGTCTAAGCTGCTGAATGTGACTCTGCACAACATGAATCCTGCGGAATTGAAGAACCTGCTTCCTTGCACGGATTTTTCTCGAAGAGAACGCAGGGAAGCGAGAAACCTTGCAGAATATGGTGCATATGCTGCGCGAGTGGGAGAAAGACGTTGTCGTTGCGGCAGCTCCTGCAGCTCCTGCTCCGACACGCTGCACGACCCGAATTCGGAGGCCGGTGCAAGTGCTAACATGATGCAGCCGGGAAGCTCTAATTTTCATGCTTGACCAGCTTCAATTTTAGCGCAGACCAGCTGTGGGACCCGAATTGAGAAGGCAGCCAGCGCACGCAGCACGTACACTGCAGAATGTTAGCGTGAGTAAGCAGCACCTGCGCCGACGCTGCGACTGGATGACAGAGAAGCGGCACAGGAACACTATGCATGCTGCTAGTTGCCAGAGAGTAGAGCACTCCCATATGGCTATCGATTTGCCGTCTCTACTATATCGGATCCGATAGCAGTTATAAGACCCTGAAGCTTGCTTTGAATGCACATCACCAACATTGCAGAGTCGACTCTCTCTCTCTCTCTTTCTCTCACTGATGTGCCGCGGGAGTCGAGTGTCGCTACCGTAGTTGTGTTTCCTGCAGCCCCTTAGCTCATGTCTGAGCCGTTTTGCACCGTGTCTCTCTTGTAGTAAGCCTCTCTGCAAGCCGGCAGATGGCGTGGAGCGACTCTACGAGCACCGTGGGCTCGGTCGCAGACTTGGCTATCGTCGCGGGCGCTGAGTGGCATCCTCTTCTAGATGAAATCTTGGAGGCGGTCTTTCCGACGTTATGGAGCTTTCTAAATGAGCCGGAGTGTAGAGAACTCTTGGCTGCTGGCTGGAATATCAATGAGATGATTATCTTTATCTAATTTCCGCGACTTCTTAGGGATGGCAGAGTAAGCGCCGACCTCGCTCTTGGTCATCCTGATCCTGGATGAGCAGTTTGAGATTATTTTGAGAGCGACTTTTAACCATTCCTTTTCTTTGGCTGTGCGTAGGTCTGAAGCGTGCAATCCGAAATGGAGAGCCGCAGTGGTCTGGCCGCCCAGAGGCGAGGTTTGGCTACCAACAATCTTATTGAAGTTCCGTTGCAAGCACCGCAAAATTCGTTGATGCAGTTCTGCTTGCTGTAGCCCTTTGGTACTTTGCCAATAGCACTGCTCTCGTCTACACTTGGCCTGACTGATGTCCGTCTCGGCCCCGTCTAGGATTCTATATACTTTCTCTTGGCTGATTCTCGAGAATGGCATGTCCGTCCCTAGTCCATGAATCTGGCGCTGACTCCCGGCTCAGAAGCTCTTTTAAGGATCCTTGTCGCGGCATCCTTATTGTGTGGACGCCATATCGTCAGGAGACGAGTCCGAGACGAGCTGGGCAAATTCCTTTGACCGACCGTCGAGGATCCGCAAGAACGAAGCGGGCGTCACGGGCACCGCGAACGAGATATCTTCCAGGAGTGCGATGATTTCTCTGGCGGCTTTCGTCGGCAACACCGATGCCAACATGCAGAGCAAGCTGGCCAACCTGTCTTGGACGGACAGGACTCGGAGCAAGCTTTTGCTCTTCCGAATCGAAACAGCACAAGATTCCGGCCCGCCTCAGCTACGTCATGCGGCCGGGACCCGTGCCGAAGATCAGGGACGCCGCGAGCGGCCAGGTGCGTGACTGAGTGACTAAGAGTTGGATGTTGATGTGATGCAGCAGGATCTGGTGTGGGTAGGTCTGAAGCGTGCAATCCGAAATTGAGAGGCGCAGTGGTCTGGCAGATTGTCATATGGGGTATACTGGTGTCCTGAGTGGCTCTGATTTCCTTTTCGGGTTGTGTTATTTTGTTCCGGTACACTCGCATGTTTTGCCGTGCAACTGATGCGCCGGATCCAAGCAATTCTGGACCCGGACTTTGCACCTGGAATACCGATACACGGTTTCCGTATACCTTAGAATCTTTAGCAGGACAACGAAGCGAAGCCGTTATTTCTCACTTGTAGCCAGCTGCGACCCGGAATGGGAAGCCAGCCGAAGTGTTGCTCTACAGAGGCTCGAAAATATGCGTCATGATGTGCAGGTAAGCAGGTGGAAACCGCGTCAGTTCTGCCTTTTGCATAGTGTTGTGGGAAGCCGTTGCTTCTGATTTGTTCTGTTTCGATTAGATGCAAGCTGTCTGCTTGCAAGTCCTATTCCTGTTTCGCCCATGTGCAGACTTCTACCTAGTCTCCCACGTCATCGTTCTTAGCTCTTGCTCATGTGCCCTTACCCAAGTTCCTTGCAGCGGACCAACCTCAGTGGCTTAGTACCTGGGGAACTCATCTCGCTGGCCGGAGATGTGGGGCTGACTGGAGGTTAAATTTTGCCCCCCTTGGGGAGTTCGGCCCGAGGAGTATGACAGCAAAGCGAAGCGCAGATGCGTTTGCTGGGGGCGGTGCTATGGAGGCAGCGGTGGGGCCGGTCCTCGCCTCCGAGTCTTAAGGGGAGGCCTCTTGCCCATATCGGGTGCTTCAGGATCCAATACCAAGTGTTGCTCGGGCCATGGGACTACGCTTTCGGCCATCTCGTGATCCATGCTGAAGCCTCGGTGTGGGAAGATCCCGATCTCCGACGCTCACGCTACCTCGAGCTGCTGTCACCAACCGCGTCATCGCCGACAACTTCCCGAGCCAGCAGCGACGAGTAAAAGTATAACCACGCATGGCACTGCATCCGTGAAGTAGCATCAATATTCCTGTCCTTCTCGCCTAATGCACAGCATTGCAAGGCGTTATGAACCCTGCCGTCATGCTCTACTTCACTTGTCTGCTTCTTCCACAGGCTACATGGGAAGCCATAGACTCATCTTTATGGTCACTCACAAACACTTCACTCACGCACCACACATGCACACATCATGCACTCATATTCATGGTCACTCACGCACCAGACACAGTCTCAGACGCTCACTCACCACACGCGACTAAACGCATTCTCCAGACTGCTCTATGGGAGACCACGTGCACTCGCTTGCTCACAACCATATACGCACTCAATCGTACACTCGCTCATTTGCTCACTCACACACTCACATACTCCTTCAGCCAATCACTCCTATTCACTTCTATACTCTTTACGAAAAGATAATCTTCACATATGGAGTTATCAGATCCTTTAATTATTAATTACTTTTGGGGGACCATACGGATATATTTATTATAGCTTTAGGCACTCCCACTCTCATATAATATCGATAGTATAAATATATAATTCACATAATTTCT
>BGNK01000315.1:128695-248086 GCA_003297005.1 Symbiodinium sp. clade A Y106 | reverse complement strand
ATATATATCAAATATTGAATTCTGAAATAGAAAATTTTCATAAGTTATAAGAATCAATAAGAAATTCTTTATGATTTTGAAGTTTGAAATTATCAATAACCAATAATACTTCTATATTTCTTAATCTATTTATTTTTGTATTTTTCTCTTTATATTGAATTTAATTATTTGCAATTACTAGAATTATCTATGAATTTCAATTTGAGTGGCAGGGTCGGGGGAATGAAAATTGGCTGGGCGAATACGTTTTGTTAGGCTCCAAGATACGTATACGGGTTCTGTAAGTTGGGATGAGCCAGAGAAGAAAGAGAGATAGATTGTGAAATATATTAAATAGAATTGATTATTGAATCGATATTTTGCTATTATTATCTATCGATATTCCTATTATTATTATTATTGAATTTGATTCCGTCGACGATGCTGTCGTTATTATTTGATATGTTGGAATCGTCTATATCTCTTTCGGGGTCTGCGGGGAAACTATTAGTATGCGGAATCTAGGAAATTTACGAGGTCATTGCGGGGATTGAATCTACGGGATCGATAAGATCTATTCGATATCTTCTCTTCCTTTCTTGCCTACCCTCGCCCTCCCTCCCTATGCCCATTCTACCTCTTGCCCTATCCTAGTCCTTCCAATAGAAATTGCGAAATCTATATAATAATCGGGAATCTCTTGGATTCTATTTCTTTCTCTCTCTTTTAGTCTTTATTCTTTCTCTCTTATTCTCTCCCTTTCTCCGTCTCTATTTTTTTTATCTATTCTTTCTCCTTTTTTCTTCTTTCTCTCCTCTCCCCTCTCTGTTCGTCTCTCGTCTCTTTTTTTATCTCTCTTGCGTGCCTACGTACGTATTTCTTACGTGCTTGCTTACTCCTTCTTTCTAACATTACCTCTCCCTCTCTCTAATATTCATATCAACGTTATTATCGCTTCTTATTGATATTTACTAGAGATATTAGGATTGCTGATACTTTTCCTGCCATTATTCGTATTGATATTATTAAATCTATTATTAATATCTCCGATACTGACGTATATCTGCGAAAGCTGACATACCATTCGTATTTCTAGCACATCTTATACTCGAAATACCTTTCGTATCGGGACGACTAATATCTCGTGCGTACCTAGGAGTAGAGAATGACGAAGTGGACAGAGAATTTTAATATAATTAAGAAAAACGAACGAAAACAGAAGAAATCTCCGCTACCGAAGTACAAGATTAATAATATTAAATTGCATTCTAATTAATTTTCTTTAAAAAAAATAAAATTTAAAATCAAATTCTATTATATTACTAATGAAATATATACGAATTAAAATATAAATCAGGCAATTCATCAAATACGATTTAAAGACAAATATTCACGATGCCAGATACAAATCATAAAAAACACCAAATACGAATTAAACACGAATCCAGACCCGAAGAAGATACAAGCCCAAAGACCAACCAAACACGAAATAAATACGATTCCAAGTGCGAACCAAAATCCGAATCCGATCACGAACCATTCCGGAACCGGATACGAACCCAGACACTAACCTCCTTGCACGAACCCGATCGCGAACCATTACTAACCCAAACCAAATATGAATACTAACATACGACAAATACTGAATTTCATTCTATAGAATTTACTATAGCGAAAATAACAGCCTAAAGCTACCAAAATTTGGAAGACTACTATATCGAGATTTCCTAAAGCTACCAAAATCTTCGAGATACTAGACCTAGACGAGAAAAAAAGAGAAACACTCGCGACACTAAAATTTCCAAGAATTTTAGTAATACGAGACACACATACAAGAAGCTTTCATAAAGAGATAAGAAATAAGACCAAATTACGAAGGGCGGGTTACGTATAGAATTATAGACGCAACCAGCACAATACCATTTTATTAGAGCATATATAAATAAATAGATTTTCTTCTTATTTATTCAGACAGAAATTTTTCCTTTAGTCAAGTCATATAAAAATTTTCATCCTACTAAATTTTCTATATTATCATATCCCATAATACTCGAGTGAAAAAAATTTAAGAAGATAAGATCTCTTTATCTATTTTTTTATACTCTGATATCCTTCAAGAATAAATATCGAAATTCTTTATTGAAGGGAATTCGAGATATTTTTCTAAATGGATTACGATCGTCAATTATAGTTCTATAGACCCAGTAGTTGTTAGGCAAACCCCGTTTTAATGAATAAGCACTCCAAGGCGGCGAGCTAAAGCTGCCGAGGTTAGGGCTGTACAGTGTACTCGGCGCTCCAGAAAATTGTGCCACGGAGATTCATGGCAATGGCTTGGGGGTTTCGCCCAAAGGGCGAGCGAATCCGGCAATTCGGCGAGGGCGTGGCAACAACAAAGGTCTCACACGGCCCAGCCACAGGTCCATCGGAAGACCCACCATTGCTGCCAGCCGAAGGCCCACGAGCTTCAAGAAGCGATCTTGCAATTGGTACTGATGGCGGTCGGAGGTGAAGCAGCGATCTTCCGTGAGAATATGCACTTTGCCATGGCCTCTCGTATATGCAGCATCCATATCGCAAACAACAAAGGATTCCGGAGGCGCGACACACGAGACGTTCTCTAGCTCCCACGGAGAACAGTCCATGACCATGCTGGAGTCAGGCTCTTCAGGGTTTGGCAAACACTGCCCTTGTAGGCCATGCCTAGAAAGATGGACTGCGACGCTAGCCTCCAGATCCAACCCCACTCGCGGAGGCTTGGGAAAATCTGGTGAGCACTCGCAATCAAAGCTTTGTGAAAATTCGTCTAAAGGCTCCAGCTCCGCAACGAGGCCGTTCACTTCAGCTCCACGTTGGCAGAAGCGGCTCTTGGAGGTGCCTTCTAGAGGGTCCGTCAGTCCTCTCAGCCGGAGACACCAAAGCCCAAGTTGACCACTTTGTGCTCTGGCAGCACAGAGTAAGTGTGGAGGCCACTTCAATAATGTTGGACCGATTGGCATGGTGAGCATGAGACAATCGAAAGTTGCACCCCCATCCTGACTGACCCATAGATCGCGATGAACATCGTCCGAGACGCCACCGGCTACGAGCAGCACCAAAGGGCGCGAGGGTACCGTGGCACACGCAACTCCCGTACGGGAGCCGAATGGTGCCTTCTCGCACATGCGGGACCATTTTCTGCCAGCGGTGTCCGAGGCCCAGACATCGGGAAGCAATCCGGGACCTCCTTGGCCTCCGACGATGTAAATTACCCCTTTGGGTCGTGGCTCAGGTGCAGTGGAGCCACCACAACAGCCGAAGTCAGATCTTGGGCTCCAGTGAATCCCAGCAACGACTAACTCCCAGCTGGCACCGCCGTTCACAGTGCGCCACACGTCATCAGAGTAGCCCAAGCCAGGAATGATGCCTCCGAAAACCCAGATGTTGCGCCAACCAGTTGCAGACAAACCGCCTGATAAGGCATAGTAGCCGTGTCGAGGTGCCCACTCAGGCCTGGGCAGCTCACGCAGTGGCGAATGCCACAATCTCTCGCCGATCAATCCGATCGGAACTTTCTGAGTACTCGGGCTTGTGGTGCTTACGGAACTTTTGGTCTGCTTCTTTTCGCTCTTGACCGCTGGAGGCGCCGATGGCACCGTTATCGCTTCAAGCAGCCTCCCCAGGCCCAACCTTGAGCCGTCTACAAGCATCCATGTTTCCCGGTTGTTCAGATCTCTTCGCACCCAGAGCTCGCCTTTCACCTGAACGCGCTTCCCGGAGATAACGGCTCCAAGAGCTTCAACGCCCACGATCTCTGCAGTTGTGGAGGGCAGAGCTCGAACCGCGACGCGTTTGTGAACAACTCGGAAACTTTCCCCGTCCTTTGACATGGCATGGTCTGCTTGTCCTATAGCCTACGGCCCAATACCGAAACCTAATGCTCTGCGAAATGGCTCGCGGATGCTCGCGGCTTGCCGTTCTGGTGCTCCAGAGAGCAGGGTGTGGCCTATATGTGGCTGTCTTGTTTTCTTGTTGTGGGCTCGAACCAAATCTTGGCGGAAATGGAAAACGGACGTTGACATGATCGGAGACGACCACAGCTCGGACGACGCTGTGGCACTTCCGAAGAACTAAGACTGGGTTCGATCAAGGAAGTGGGGTCAGTTGGACCAATCCCGCGACGTAAACTTTCTAGCGACAGAAGAGTCGCGAATTCGATGCAGCAAACGTCTGCATGACAGCGCAGTGCAGTTTCCATTGGTTCCTAGTCCGGAGACGGCTTCATTCCTCTGGGGGGGTCTTTCGTAAATACGAGTGCTCAACCGACAAGTTTGTGCCACGGGACATGGACATGGGGCTGCACCGCAGGGGTGGGGTGGGGGTTTACCTGTTTCTATCATAACACTCTTACCACAAGCAAGGAGCGGATGATTCTACAGCACCGAAGCTCAACGCATGATGCTATAAATTTGCACACAACACGGGTTTTTCAGAGTCTACTCGGGCAAGCAATCATCTCAACATTTGCAACTTGTACTTGTACTTACTTCGTGATTGCAGCTAGGGGCAGTTTCCAGGACACCGTAAGGCAATGTGGTTGGCACATGTCCATTCACCAGGTAACGAGCCAGAAAAACAATACAATGTTTTCAACTTCAATCCCGGAATGTCCGACAGTCCATAAGCCGATGTCGAAGCGAGAACATCTGACAACTGTGGCCTGAGGTCCGACTCAAAATGAGATGACTGCACCCAGAGCTTTATGTGCCACTGCGACGTGGGACATCGACACATTCAGGCGCCCTCGCCTCGACCACCAAACGTTGGCATTTCGGAACTACTGCGCACTGATCCTGTGTCTCTTCGCGCGATGTCCGCGGTCGGCATGACATGGACCATGCCCACGTGCAGGCAATGTCAGCCTCCACAGCCTCCGGGCAGGATCTCCTTGGGTGAGCCAGGTTCTCAAGGGCTCCGAAACCATGCTCGAGAGAGTGAAAAGCGCCGGACGTACATTGACTGTGCTGCCGGAGCAGGGATCAACTCCTGGTCACGGCGGGGCGTTCGTACCCTGCGGGCTGCTGCATCAAAAGCACCAGTCCTGAAAGCGGTTGAAATCCACTGTAAGTGTGCCAGCTGGATCACCTGGAAATATTTCTGTTTGGAGTAACGGTTCTGTTCCCGCAGCATCTGACAAGAGGCATGCATGCTGCACTTCCTCGTGCAGTCAATTCCCTAAAAGTCCTAAAAAGCAACGCCGAAATGCAGCCAGGCTGACGCAGCACGCAGGGGGCGAACGCGCAATCAAACAGCACATCCTGGCTTCGATCGCATAATAACTTCAAACACTTTTGTACCTGTAGGCTGGAGAGGACAACAAAGGCAGTTTCACGGCATGGCACTCCTCAGGAAGTCTATGCTGTGGTTTCGTTCATGTTTCCCACCGGCCTCCAGCAAGTAGGAATAGGACATGCGTCCCTGGGTGCATGCAGATGTAATGGGCTCCATTCCCTCGATCAAGGAGACGACCTGCCATCCGTTCCGAACTCGCTTTACTCACCGGCGAATTCCTGATGTCCGCCTGCCTGCATCTAGCATTCCTAACACAGTGGTCGCATGACCCCTTGCTGCCAAAGCTGTGCCTCGACGCGATTTTGGCTGAGATGTTCCTGACCGTGATGCAGGGTCAGTTTTCAGAAAGAACCATGTGTCCAGCTTGTTGCTGTCCTGTCCTCTATCTGGTACTTTGTCAAGGACCACCCATTGCAGGTGGAGGAGCCTTACCATCATCTGCGGCAGCTCTGCAGACACCACGGCACACCTTCTGCAACTTCACAGCTGTCAGGCCACCATGGCGAATCTGAGTGCTCCACTGGAAGCATTGTGGTCAGGGTTGAACGCGAATGGGCCTTTTGCAGGCAGCCCGGTACAAAGACAAGGCGATAGCCTACGAGTTCCAGTTCTGCTGTGTTGTGGAAACCGACAAGGATTTCGGCACTTACTCTCAGGACGTTCGTGAAATCTCTGCGAATCCCTCGGTGCGGCCTGGGAATGTGGCTCTCTTTGCCTGTCACAACAGGATGTGCCGTCTGAGCTGTGAAGTATTGAGCATGAAGCGCCTCTGGGCACAAAGGGCTCCACTGGTCAATTTCGTGGATGATGAGGTTCGGCAGGGCCAGGTGAAGGAAGCCTTCAACTCGTTCGGTTTCGACTTCTGACAGAAGTTGATCGGCAATCGGGGCAGCTCAGGCTCTGGCTTCCCACGGCATCATCAGGCTGTACCAAGCGTAGGCGCCGGTTCTCGAAGTTGGCTACGGCGACGGCACCTCTGCAAGCGAGTCTGTCCTGCAGTCCTTGACCTATTTCCTTGCCTTATCGCATGCATTATCTGGCACGATGAGCAAATGAAACGTTCGGTAATCCTTTTCGACATCAGCCGCTGGATGTCGCCCGTACTGGCTACCAATCAATCGCATGGATGCTCCTAGCATCTACATGTTCAACCGGTGCAGTGAGGGGTACACTGGTAAGTTTAGTAGCAGGTCTTCCCAGTAGCACAATCCGAAAGCAACGGTGCAGTTTTTGAACTTGCTCGCTTAAGAAGAAGATACACTGAGAGTGTAATCGAGCCGAGGAAATCGGCCCCTTGTTCAACGCATGCACCTACCTGACAGGTTGCACTGTTTGCAACCAATTGTGCAGAGCAGTGAGGTCTAAAAACTCAGACGTATATTTCTCTTCCACTTAAGTTATCAGACAGTTCAAAGCTGGGGAAGGCTTCACGGCTCCACATTCTGCTTGGCATTTGCTGGAAGTTGCTGCTGGCACAGGGGGGACGAACTCCGAGTAAGTGCCCAGAATTCTATCTTGCTGTCTGAACTGTCAACTCGGTGGACTTCGTCCTCTGAAGCAGAGGCTTGCACAGGCTCTGATTAGCAATGGACATAATTGACAGCCTTCGAAACGGAAGCCTAAAAAAAATGCCGCGGGATGTTGGGAAAGCCATGGGCAGCAGAGTCCGCACCTACTGACAACAACCTGCACTACATACATCCAGTCGTCTCCCTGCAGGTGATGACTCATGCCGAGGTGGTTACTTTCATTAATAACTCCCGTACTGCGTGGGGGGAGTATCTTCAAATTGTTGCAGCCGCAAGCAACCGATGTCAGACCTCGGCGTGCGATGGTAGGGTAGGACGTGACCAATCCTCGCATCTGAGTCAACGTCAAAACCTGTAGCAAACAGGTGCCCGGCACCATAACTCTCACCAGCAGCTTTCGGTCGTGGCTAGCGCCGGAGCTAACCAACTCCTGTCAAAGCTTGCGACTCACATCGCCCATCCCTGAACCCTTTTGGTCCGAGCTCGCCTTGAAACGGTGGAGCGTTATGGCTTCGTGTGATCCCAGCAGGGCTCCACCTGGCGTGAGCTCCTGCATCGGGAATGTGGTGGCGAGACGGGATGTTGACCTCACTGCCACTCCTGCGCAGGATTCTCGAGGACTGTCATCCACATTGCCGACTGCGGGTCAAAGATGTCGAGACGAACCTCATCAATCAAATGGTATGGCGCGGTCAATCGCTTCCACTCGTTTTCATATCTGATGTGGTATGTAAATATATATATATGTAGATATACTTACATTCCAACTTGAACTGCGAGATAGGGCAGCTCGCACACTCACTGTTTTCCATCCTCGCACTCGCTGATGCTCGTCCCTCGGGACTTTGAAAGTAGAACCCGGACACTCCGGGATAGTGCTTTGGTAGCAACCCCGAGTCGTAGATATGAACGACAAGGTTCCCACATTTCGCAGATATCTGACCCCCGGAAGGGAAAAACCCGACCGGGAAGAGGGTCACTCCCTCGCCTCGAAGTTAGTCGCGAAACACGCGCAACCCCGCAAAGGACTGGACAACTCCAGGAGACCGAGTCCAATCAGGGTGGGTGGGCGGGCAAAAATCAGCTGACTGCCGTTTTGGATCAAGCTTGAGCCAAAGTGGCAGCCAGCAGCAAGTCTAGAATGATGCTCCCTGAACGACCGGACGTTCTGGGCTGCTAGACGATGCACCACCGTCTCAGCTTCCGTGCCAGCTGGTGCATCCACCGCACCCTCCGCGCTCTCCATGGCCTGGATCGCGTAGATGCCAGCCATCTGAATCTTGCTGGCAAGAGCTGCAGTCACAAGTGCTCCCCCTATCTCGAGCCTACGAGCACCGGGTGCACTGTGCAATGCAATCGCGGCAGACTGCACTGACACACCGTCTACACGGCAAAACTGACGGGCACCCACAGCTAAAGCCCTCCCTCGGCCCATGAAGGAATAGCTTCGTAGGCCGGTTCACGCCACATTTGCCGCCCCTGCTGCCAATGGCGCCATACCACCCAAAGTTGGGCCGGGGTCGCTCCCCCCGGATGACTCTGGGACTCCACATGGCGCAGCAACTTGTTGATGTGGTCGGGAAGCAGGTCTGTTGGCCACAAGCCCGAGGCCAGGTTGAGAACATCCACGGCCGCGAGCCTAGGCACCTCATGGCTGTGGAAATCTTCCCACGCTTGGGCCGGAGACACACCGGCGGCCACCACCACAGAGCTNCAAGCCCGAGGCCAGGTTGAGAACATCCACGGCCGCGAGCCTAGGCACCTCATGGCTGTGGAAATCTTCCCACGCTTGGGCCGGAGACACACCGGCGGCCACCACCACAGAGCTTCGAGAGAAAGTCCCGACAAACGGGAAGCGAAAGCCCCCAAGGCCTTCACGACAGCGCTGGCAACCCACCTCCGAGCAGGGCATTGTGCGCACTGCAGGCACTCCGGGGGGAAGGCCCTCAATAAGACCTGGTGGTGGCGGCGGGTAGTGTTGGATTTCCAAAACTGAGCCCCAAAGAAGGGCTGCTTCATGATGCTCTCCGGCGGCAACCAACTCACGGAGCCTGGCACGAAATTCCAGGAGCGCCCCCATATGAAGCACCTGGGCGTCAGTATGGATCGCCAGCCGAGAAACGGCATAGAACATAATAACAGGCCACTCCTGTGCAATGGGTCACTCCCACAGAAAGAACAGGGGTCAACTCCTGACTGCCGTTTTGGATCAAGCTTGAGCCAAAGTGGCAGCCAGCAGCATGTCTAGAATGATGCATGTGCACCCAAGCCTGCCAAACTCAACACATGTATATGTATGTCATACAACAGTACATACATACATATACGCGCAGCAGCAACCGGCATGAAGCAGCGCTGCTCCGCCAACTAAGATAAGCCAAGCTACCGCGCACACGTAACCTCGCATCGAGCAAAAGGATGAATCTACAAACTAGGGAAACAAATCGTTCGCCTTGAGTTGGAGCTGGCCGTCTGTATCCACATTCCCTCCATCCTATCTTCTGCAAGGGCTCACCCCCATGCATCGCCTACAGCGGCTCAGTGTGCTCTGGTTGAAGCCGAGGTGCTGGAGAGTCGATTGCCGGAGTTTCCCAAGACGACACGCGTGTCACACAAACCGAAGAAGACGCCGACATACTCGGGCCACATCTGATAGGTCAGGCACACAGGAAGCAATACAAACACTTGACTGTGGACTGAAATGACTCGTGGGGATATTGCCTCGCCATTCCGAGGGCTTCGAATGCGCGGACTGCGTGGGCTGTCACCCTGGCACCAGAAATCTCTTTCAAGGTTGCCAGGCCAGACAGGTTCGACAACAAAAGATGCAAAAGGGCAGTCAGCTTGCAAAGTTCATGTTTTCGGCTGCAGGTCCTGCGCTTTCAATAGTTTTGCTGCGCGTGCAAGTTCACAGTGGCTGTGAGTTGTGAGTGTGAAACACTGAACACAAGGGTGACATAAGCCAAATCCTAAGTCGCGGCGAAGCGAGTGATACGAACTGCTCAGTTGATATCTTCCCAGCCAAGCATTTGTGGCCACCAGCCTGGTCACTGGTAGCTGAAACGAAATTCCGAACTACACCAGTTCTGTCCTTCAGCCATCGATCTGTGCAACCAGCTCCATGTTCTCATCTCGCTGGTCGAGTGTACGGTCCACAAGCTCGAGCAAAGGCTTGTTCAATGCAACTTCGGTGTCAGACATTTCAATCTCACGTTGTGCCGCCTTCCACTCCATCTGCTTGATGATTTCTCTCTGGTTGGCCAAGCTGCGTTCTTTCCGATCGATGATCTTCTTCTTCTCCACTGCATTGAACTCTTGCGTGTCGCGATCCATGATCTGGGCCTGGATTGCGGTCAAGTACTTGTCGTCATCTTTGCGGCCGTCTTTCTCATGCATCTGCTTCAGGAGGTAAGCCTGGTTCTCGAGCTTCATCTGCTTGAGCCGCTGCTGCTTGATAGACTCGGCCTCAAAATAATGTCGATCAGCTTCGTCCTGCTGTGCACGTGCACGGGCTTCGTCGGTGTCACCTGACTCCTGCTTCATGGTGTTCACATTGTCCTGGAGCTTCTTCATGAGCTCTGCCTGCCGAGCCATACGGTCGTGGAGCTCTTTGGCCTTGGCCTCCTCCTGCTCATCCAGGAGCCGATTGAACTCCTTGATCGTTGCTGCCTCCTTCTCCTTGGCCTCTCTGGCAGCCTCGTCTCGTTTCAACTGATCTTGTTTGTTCTGCTCGAAGACCTTGCGCATGGCCCGCTTCGTCTGCTCTTTCTTCTTCTCGAAGCGCTTCTGGTCTGCCTCCATCTCATTGACGATCTTCTCCACTAGCTGTGCCTCCTCATCCTTCTTTCGTTGCTCTTCCTGGTCCTTGAGAAGTCGTTCGTACCGGAGCTGCTCATCACGGTCCTCCTTCTCCTTTTGGATTCGCTGATGCCTCTCTTCCTCTCGCTCCTTCTCTTGCTGCTTCCAACGTTCAAGCTCAAGCAGGGTGTTTTCATGGTGCTTCTTCTCCTCCTCTAATGCCTCGTCCCTTCTCTTCAGCTTGTCCTGCACCTGGGCATCCAAGTCCAACTTCATCTTCCTTTGCAGTGCTTGGACGCCCAATTTTTGGCGAAGTGCATCCTGCTCATGCAAGTACGAAGCGTAGTCATCAAGCTTGGACCAGTCATGCTTCCGTTTCGGAGCCACCAGGTGTTGCCCAACCAAGGAGGTAGCACTACGGCTCCGCTGGCTCAAGCCCGTGTACTGGCTCACACCACTGATTGCCTTGGAGACGGTGGAGGCATCATCCAATGCCCTTCCCTGGGCACGGCTTTGGATGCGCTCCAAGCGATCGAGATTGCTGTTGGTGACTGGCGCCTTCCGTGCAAAGTTTTCCACTTCTTTTCGGATCATGGCTGAGTTCACAGACACCTCGTCAGCTTCCTTGCAGGCACCATGCCCGAAACGGCTCTTGAACTTCTCAGTCAGCTGATCCTTCAAGTCTTCCCTCTTCTTCAGGTCCATCAGCTTTGCTCGACGGGCGTCGGACAGCCGCCCGTTCACTTCAAAGTCGGAGGCATCGATCCTCTCAGCTGGCATGGCCATGGCTCTACGGGTGGAGGCGGCTAAACGCACCCCCTCAGCCTGCCTCAGGTTTGAGAGCAGAAGTGCTGGAAAGCTTTGATGTGTTTGCTCTTGATCATTGCCCGGAGCAGTTGCACTGCGACTTGGCCGCCTTTTAGCGTGCTCTCGAAACTCCGGGTCTGAATGTGTAATCCAGTGTAGGGAGTAGTCCGTGACACGCCAGCACATCTCAGCACCGAAGCAGTGGAGAGTCGAGTTGGAGAAACTAGACTGTTGACGGCGTCTTTCGTCAACCGGCTGCTTTGGTGTATAAAACCTAAACTTGGTACAAGTTGCTTTGGCACAGCATGCTTTGATTCTCATTGTGACGGTGATGCATCTTACATCTCCGCCTGGTTTCAAAACACAACTTTGCAGGATGCACAGCTCTCGCCATGCGCTTTGCCTGCGTCTTGAAGACGGAACTTGACATGTCCGGCTTTTGGAGCCGTCCACCTTCGTGTCTGCACTTGACCTCAAGGCTTGAAATCGATAAGCGTCTTCTCCTCAGTTGCAAGTCAGGCTACTCTGGCATGGCACTTTCCTTCCTGGGAGATCTCCAGGGAATCGTTTTGCCGTATCGGTGTTTCGGGATGCTGCAGACAGTGCCAGAACAGGCATGAGCAGGTCCCAGCAGAAGCAAATGCACACCCTGCTTGGTGTTCTCGCCGGCTGTTGGCACTTAGAGCAAAGCCATCACTTAAGAGTAGACAAAGCCCCAAAGGGTCCGAGAGTCTTGGAGCTTTTTTAACTCTTTCCGCATTTCCTCCTGGTTGGACTTGAACTCCTGCATTTCGCACCCAAATTGTACAAGTACGGGCACATGTCCGGATCCGACGCTGCAACATGTGTATCTGTTTCGATGCAGAAGCTTGACTTCAACAAGTCGACGACAGGGAGATCATGACAACTCATGTTTGGCCTCGAGATGCCGACTGTTCTTTTCGGGATTTCTCGGGACACGACTCAGTGCTGAAACTGCGCGCCTCCGTCTTCGGCAAGGCAGCAGAAATCTCTTCGTTGATCTCCTTACGGATCAGCAGACGCAGCTTCTAAACCAGCGACAATCAACGTCAGAATTAGAGTCAGAGAGCTCTAAACTCTAAACTCATAAGTTACAGGTTACACAAGGCTTTGAGATCCCAGGCGCGGCCAGCTGCTTCGGGTGCTGGGCACGTCGCCGGGCCAGCTGGGCCTCGACGTCACGGAGCCGCGCCTGCAGCTCCTGGGCTGAAGGCGAAGTCCCGGAGGGCTTTCTGCGCTGTTCGGGGACAGGACGGGTGTCTGAAAATCCAACGCCGTGTTTCCATCAGCTCTGCCTCCTTGTCTTCCAGAGCGTGTCTCTTTTCGGCGATAGCCTAAGCTGCCAGCTCTTGCTACCGTTAGAATTCTCGGTAACCGCCAAGATGCGAGTTCATTCTCGTGTGCCGTCTGCTCCAGGGCATCCTGACAGCACGTTACACCGTCAGCCGTCAGCATGGGGCCCGGACTGCATTCTAGACCGAGCAAGACAATGCGTCCCAATACTGGGTGCTAGCACGTGGAACAAATTCATGGGGGCGCTCCCATCCCGTCCTTGAGTTTCTCCATGTACGCTTCTCGCTCTTGCAATTTCTGCTCCACACTTGCGACTTTTTGCTCAGTTTGACGAGCAGACTTCATGATCCTTAGCGAGCCGGTCGTGACTGCAATCTTTTTAGTTTCAGATGAGCCTTCCTTTGCATTCTGTGTAGAAAAACAGGAAGCTCTGTTCGTGCACCTATGACTCTCACGTGGACACCTTCAGCACTAGTTTAGTGAGTTTAGTGGGGCAGGCGTAACTCGCAACGAAAGTCCATTGTCCTTTGCATGCAGCGCGCAGTCAAGCATCCCCAGCCGCAGCTGTCGAAGCTCTTCTGCAGCAATGTTCTCCGCACTCATTCTGACGAAAATCTCTGCAGAGTCCTGGCTGCCAGGCTGTGTACCACTGTTGTGGAGTTGAGAAGTCTCAGGCTTGCCTGTACCCGCCGTCCCCCAGAACGCTCTCCATCCATCCGGGAAACGGAAACAACCCTTGTGCAACAAAAACAAGGCTCATCTTCGTCAGTGGCTGGAATGCACTGGACACAATTCCGCTCTTAAAAGAACCGAACACATGGGTACACTTTGCTTGTCCGAAGCCAATGCGTCCTTGGCGGCTTGATGCTTGTGCTCTCGAAGCTTCACCTCCTCAACCTGCAAGTGCCGAATCTCTTTCCGCAGCGCTCGAGGCTCCTAGATGGGGGCAGCAACGCAACTCGAACACTCAGCTCCGTCATTCATTTAACCATCTTCATGCAGTGTTTGCAGGAATCTCCTGATCTTGGACTCTGAAGCGATTCTTGGCGCAAATGCGGCTGGCTCGGGTCAAATTGCGAAGGGAAAGCCTCCAGCACAGAGAGAGTGCAGGACAAATCGAAAGGTAGGTTCAGGAAGCCACCAAAACGTAACTGTTGAGCTCGAGCCTGTTGCTGTCCAGGTGGAGGTACTGGATGTAGCGCAAAGCCTGATCTCTCATGTAATAGAGCTAAGGTAGAGCAAGACCGACCGAACACGCACTACCCGTGAAAGCAACGAACTACGAGGCTGCCTCAACGTGCGTCATGTCCAGAGAATCATCAAGAAAGTTGTCTGACCTAGGCAGGGCATGCCGCAGTCGTCATATCCTGATGACATTGCAACTTACAGGAGCCGGCGAGCTGTTCGCAATGAAACGGAATGTCGAGTTGCAACCTCAATTGTAGCAGGCGACGATTGTCCCTGCCAGGGCGACAAAGGTGCTTGCTAATATTTGCAACTTGTTGAAGAAGGATGCCCCAGCACAATCTGTTGAAACATGTTAAAAGCATCCTACAGGATTTCGCCCCACGCCTCAAGCGAATCAAAAGAAAGGTTGCCCCGGGTCGCCCAATGCGGCAGCTTCCCAGCTCCAGCGTGCGAAGTACTGGACCATCCGGTGGACCTTCGATGTGGACAACCGCCCTGCATCTTAGTTTCGAACTAGCATCTTTCCGCAACTGCTCCAGTATATTGTAGTAGTAGCAGTAGTAGCAGCAGCAGGAGGAGTAGTAGTGGTCGTCGTCGTAGCAGTAGTAGTTAGTAGTACTAGTACTAGCGGTAGTGGTACTAGTAGTTTCTTGGAAGCCAAAGCCCTAGGCTCCAGGTTAAATCGACTCATGGCCACACTTATGGGCCCCAGCCCTAAGGGACTGGGATGCCTCACAATGGGTCGACGACGGGACTTGCCAAGACTTTTCGCCATTCCAGTTTGTATGTGCTTTGGCTCAGTGAAGTAAGGTGACAAGTAGCAGTTGTCGGCATAGTAGCAACAGTTAGTATCAACAGCAGTAGCAAGCAGTTGGTCAGTAGTAGGTCGCAGGTAGTGTGAGTTTTCGGTGCCTGTTGATGTTGCTGCCGCAGTCACGGCAGTTGTGGCAGTAGTGCTGCAACTTCGTGTGCGTAGCAGTGCTGCTAGCAGTAGTTTTGGAGAGCACCACGCAAATGAGCCCACCAAGCGAATGGCCCCGGTGCTTCGGGCATATCCTTCCGATGCATTCCGGGCTTCATCAATCTCTCAGGGAGAATATCTACGTGACATCTATCGGAAGCTCGAAAGAGACGGTCTCATGGCCAAGCGACAACTGTCGGCATCCAGGGAATCTGCGAGTTGACAAATTCCTGTTTGGTGTCTGTGAACAGTCCAGAGATGATGAATCGAGCACCGAGATAGTTGCTACGCGTACAACTCTCGGAAGAACCTACTTCTGCAATCGGCCATTGTCCGGGTATCTCTTCGTGAACTGTGGCCTGCATTGCCGAGCGGATTCCGATTCAACCGCAGAGTCTGCAGCGCTGTGCCCGCGATGATCTTGCCGAGGCTAGCAAGTGCCTCTGGCGAAGGAGAATAAGCATGCTGTCTACTACAGCACTGGGCAGCATCGCTTGCCGAATGATGCGGGTCGCAAGCCTCAGCCTCCGAGATACCATTCTCGGACATGTCCAACTCGCGCAAGCACGTGGTGTGGGAGTTCAGAAGGCCGTCCTACATGCATGCTGCTGCTTACGGCTTACACGTCTGGCAGCAGGCCTTTCATGCAAGGCTATGTAGAACAATCTTTCGCTGCAGGCAGTTTTGCCGAGTCTCTGCCAAGGCCAGGACGCCCTCTGTCTCAATTGCTGTGCCAGCGATGTTTAAGGACAGCAGCCTAGACTTCAAGTGCTCCAGACTTCGAGATACATCCGCCAGACATGACAAAGCCAGTATGACCCTCACGATCCAAGGTAGTAAACATAGTAACGTAACCTGAGGCCCAAAGTTGGTCCTAAAGCTATGCTACCTGTGAAGCAAGAGGCGACGCGCAGGAGGAGATGCTGCGAGCAATGCGACGCATCGGCCGCGGCTCGAGAACGTTGTGAGCGATGGACAGGGACGCCAGGCGGTCCGCTTTCCTAAAGTGCAGGCAGCAAGCGGCCAGCAAAAACAAACAAGAGGCTACACCGGTGCAGCCAAGCAGCTGCAAAAGCTCACGCAGCTTTCCGTGGATAAGCTCTCCTCGACACCCAGTTTCGGAGATGTCCTGCACCGTTCAAGTTCAGCCGCTACATTTTAGGAATGCAAGGGCAGCGAACCGCCGCGCTTGAAGCAGCCAACACAACCATCCATCGAACATCATAAGAACATGGCCCTCAAGATGTTGTGCACAACGCTCTGACGGCAAGGTCTCCAGCGTCTGCAGCTTTGCGCAACTCGGCAGCAAAGCAGAGATACCCTCAGATGTCAGTGCATTGGAGGACCTTAGGACTGAAACGTCGACTGTGCCGTGCGACATCCATGAATGCTGCATGAACATCGCCCCTGGCATTTTTGCCTACACTGGCTTTTCGGACATCGAAATTCTATGCTGCTTGTTCTCATGGAGCTCGATACCTTCTGCCTGATTGCATGCTAGCTCGTGCTGTAAGGCTAAGCAGTCACAAAACCGTGTCGGCATCAGCCGGCATATTTACTTGCGAATGACTGGGGCCGTGGCACATCCAAGCTCGTGAGGACTGAATCCTCCATCAGGAATGCCTTAGATCCGGGAGACATTAATTAGCCATGGATACATAGTCACCGCGCAAGCTTTCCAGAGGGTCCTCACGCCGCCTTGAACCCCCAACTCAGCACTACCGGTGCTTTTGCTCAGGGAATGCCTGTCCTTTGGCTACAACGGGGTTGCGAACAAGGAGCTCATCAGGAGTGTACGGAAATGAGAACATAAACATCAAACGCGGGACAGGTCTGGGCAAAGTGGCAAACAACAGCTGTCTAGGTTCGTTCGGGTGGGCCCTTAAGCCGCCCAAGAATTAACAAAGATGTCGCACAGAGCTCTCTCCAGCAAGGTCATTAGTCTTGCCATGGGGCCGACAATGCTTGACCCGCCTCTGCCCGAAGAGCTATGCGTCCCGCGGCCAGAGCTGCAAGACGCCGATTCGGGTTGCGGCTCAAAGCTGCCAGCAGCGACTCGAGGCCTATCCACGAGCCGCTTCATCCGCTTCCCTTTCTTGATTGCCTAATCACTCAGAAGCTATTGGGTTTGGTTGCCCAAGGCTAAGGCGGCCATACAGTATGCGGCCGGGGATCAGATGGAATGTGGAGAACCGTATGAAGACGCGGGGCGCTTAGGATAGTTCATGTTGGTACATGTGGCATGTTCATTTTTTATGACAGGACTCGGGGCAATGTGGCAGCCCCGGCCTTCTGTGGAGATGTGGTTCGGCCTCTGGCGAGCTGTCTTGATCACAGTGCTGTAGCCAGGAGGAGCCTCACCTATGGCCAGCTGCTCCAACCTGGGACTGACATGGGAGTTTCTGAAAAAAAGGGTACCTTGTTATGGGGTCATTATGATACTATGTTAGGGTCCCCTATTTGTTAGGGTCCCCTAGCACCTGGGCCCATGAAGCCGAGATCTTCTGAGACCCAGGCGTCCCGTTGCTCTGCAGCTCCGAGTTGGCGATCTCCTTGAGCCCAGCATTACCTTTGATAGTCACATCCAGGCACAGTGGGACCAAAATCGCATCACCAGGGGACCAGGGCCTGGACATGTCCTTCTCATTCCGACGGTAGGAATGCTATCGCATGTATACAGCACACAGTATGCACATCAAGACCAATCCGAGAAAGTATCTACCAGTGGCCAATCCTTCGTACATTGTCCGGCGCTGGGTAATTTCACAAAGTGAACAAAATTGGAGTGGGTAGCCAGTGGATGTAGATGGAAGGAAGTCGAGCATTCTGCGAATTCCGCACAGCCAGGGTGCAGCATTCCATTTAGCGGGAGCTCCGAATCGTAAGCCCGGAAAAACTGGCGGGAATCTCAAAATTGGGCTGGCATTTGCAGGCAAGGCTCCCAATATGTTCCCTGCCAGCAAAATGCTCTTCAGCTGCGGGAGTCCGTGGATCAGACTTGCAATAGCTGCGGCAGAGTTGTCTCCCAACTGGTTGTCGCCTCTCAGCTGATGTCAAATTCATCGTCATGCTCTGCAGAAGGAACCAGCAAAAGGGGTAGGCAGCTGCATCTAGCGTTGCTCTGAAACAGCTCCCCGACATGAAATCCAGCAAAGCCGGAGCAGTGCTGGCTCACTTTCTTTACCAAGTGGCTCAGGTCCAACCTGGTCAAGCTCTTGCCTCGAAGCTGCCTGGGATCGGGCCGTGCCAGGAGATTCATGGTACTGGTACACTGCTTACCAGACTTCTAAAGGACCGTTTCGAGCACGTGGCATCGCCAAGCAGGAGGCCCCAGCAGCACCCATGCGTAAGCTCCGCAAAGAGAGGCGGTCCTGAAACACAGGGCACCCCAGGACCAGGGAGGTAAAACACCAAGCAGAAACCTCGGCTGTTCGGACTTCAAGGATGGCCGCACAAGTGTCTCCTCAGCGGTCCACCGTGTCTCAGACCTTAAGCACTTCTCTGTGTTGAGGAATAGGAAGGCCACATGATGCCACATTGCTTATGCTCAGTTCTGCACACTATCTCAGGGTCCGGCGGCCAAACCCTCAGCATCTGACTATGCACGGAGGCCGTGGAGGGACGACGCATCGTTCCTGCACAACAGTGCAAGGTGTGTGTGGGCTACAAGACAGTTTGAGAAGGAGTTGCGGCCACGCAGCATAAGTTTGCCCGATCTGGCCTGTTCGTTGTGCCGAAGGTGGTCGCAGCGCCAGTTGCACAGGTGGAGCAGTCGTAGGAGCCTGTGCATGCACAATTCGGGCTCGCAGCCGCTAAAGGCCTCCTTTCCGAAGCGACGCATTCAAATGTCTGACGTTGATGCCAGGTGTGATATAGACAGCCATCAGATTGCGCACGATTGCACTTGCAGGTATCACAATTCACAACCTGTAGGTCCTCCATCTCCAACATGCCTCCGTGCTCAGTGCTCATTTCAAGGCCTTGAAAGAGAAAAAGTCCTCAAATTGGAAACGCGTGACTTGCTGAAACCACCCGTCGCTAGATGCGGTCAAGCTAATGCCTGCCTCAACGTGACGCATAGTTTGGTGGTTTTCGTCTTTCCCTGGACAAGTCTAGACTCGTTTCGTTGGAGAGATTCGCCCGTCTCGATCTGACTGGCCATCCCGAACCCTCGCACTGTAAGTGACACTGCCTTTGATTCCAAAACAGCCGTCTGTGGCCCTTCCGAGACCATACGGATGCTTCGGTCTTCAGGCAAAAGAGCCTGCCTTCGCAGTGGGCGCAGGTAGCGACGCAGGATTTTGCACCTCGGTTTGCGAAGTCTGAAAGTCTGCCGAGTCTGCCAGTCATCGTACTGGATTGCATACGAGATTCCCGAATGTGCCTCGGCTCTGTGCAAGTGGTCAAGTCAATACAGCATAAACATGCCCGTGCCCGCAAAGCCAGGACGACAAACATAACTGCACAATCGTGCACAGCAATGCTACAGGCAAAGCATCTCCTGGTCTTGCCCCTGCCATACTGCCAGGCGTGTCTACCCGCAAAGGCCCATGTGACTTTACCATTCCCGCGGATTGGTTTGGTACTGCGTAATATTGACAAAGGTACAGGAGAGGATGCTGACGCGAGCAATCAAAAGCAATGACCCCCCTTCCGATCAGAAAGAAGGTATGAAGACTCGACGAGCCCTGCAGCATGCAGCACTTTTCCACGATTTACTGGCAGGTTTGCTTAGGCATTGCCAAGCAATCAAAGCGCATTGCCCTTGGCGTTCTCACCTTGGCGCACCACTTGATGGAATGCCACGCGCCACACGTTGAAGAGGGCCCAAGAGATGGCGAACAGGGGCAAGGCCAGCACGGCAATGATGCGGACATCGAAGCCCTCGTCATCCTCGTCCGAAGCGCGTGCCGCCCAAGCAGGAGCTGGCATGGAGGAGGCAGCTGCCAGGGTTGCGCTCACGACTGCAGCTTGCTGCTGTTGCTGCAGAGCCGCTTCTGCAGCTTTTGGGGGTGCCACGAAGGACGGCGCCGAGCTGCAGCAGCAGCTCAAGACGTAGGCGGCCGCAGCGATGAACAACAGCGGGGCGGCAACGGAACTGGAGCGAGTCATTTCTTCTGCTAGCTTCTGCTGCTAAGATGGGTGCCTGTGCTTGGGATCAAAAACTGCAACCGTTCCAACTTTCAGATGGCCAGCGACAAGTTCAAGAAAAGCCTGCTCCTACCATCACTGTCTGCCAAGTGCGAGATAGCAATGATAACAAGCGTGATAGTGATGTGCGTGAAGCGGATGATTGGTAGTTGCGCGCCGGAATCCGAATTAAAGTAGCGAGTTGCCGACTATGACTTGCTAATCAGCTAATCTAAACGACAACGCTGGCGATAACACGGCTTGCTGGACTACGACAGGCAGGAAACATCTCAAAACTGTATCAAGGCATCCTACTCTGGCGGTGGGCGCCTTTTCATGCTGTACAGCCGGAGATGCAAAAACGATCCTGCAAAGGTTGAGCCTTAGGAAGATCAGCGCATCAAAGAGCATTGCCCTTGGCGTTCTCACCTTGGCGCACCACTTGACGGAATGCCACGCGCCACACGTTGAAGAGGGCCCAAGAGATGGCGAACAGGGGCAAGGCCAGCACGGCAATGATGCGGACATCGAAACCCTCGTCATCCTCGTCCGAGGCGCGTGCCGCCCAAGCAGGAGCTGGCATGGAGGCAGCTGCCAGGGTTGCGCTCACGACGACGGCTTGCTGCTGTTGCTGCAGAGCCGCTTCTGCAGCTTTTGGGGGTGCCACGAAGGACGGCGCCGACCTGCAGCAGCCCAAGGCATAGGCGGCCGCAGCGATGAACAGCAGCGGCGCAGCAACGGAGCTGGAGCGAGCCATGATCTTATGCTGTTGTCTGTGGATGTCTGTCGGATGTACGGAGCGCCTGAGCCAGAAACTTGCAATGGCCGCATCAGGCATTGAGCACACTGCACGCATCAATGGACTTATGTGTGACATGTGAAGGTCACAGTGAAAGCAACGGCCCTCCTTCTCATTTGGTGCTTTGCAGAGCGCACCAGGACAGTCTGCGGCTTTAGCCTAATCATGCACACAACCGGCCCGATTCTGCCACGTACCAATGGAAATGCAAAAACGACCCAGACAGGCAGGGCACCAGGAAGATCAGTGCATCAAAGAGCGTTGCCCTTGGCGTTCTCGCCCTGGCGCACCACCTGACGGAATGCCACGCGCCACACGTTGAAGAGGGCCCAGGAGATGGCGAATAGGGGCAAGGCCAGCACGGCAATGATGCGGACATCGAAGCCCTCGTCATCCTCGTCCGAAGCGCGTGCCGCCCAAGCAGGAGCTGGCATGGAGGCAGCTGCCAGTGTTGCGCTCACGACTGCAGCTTGCTGCTGTTGCTGCAGAGCTGCTTCTGCAGCTTTTGGGGGTGCCACGAAGGACGGCGCCGACCTGCAGCAGCTCAAGGCATAGGCGGCCGCAGCGATGAACAGCAGCGGCGCAGCAACGGAGCTGGAGCGAGCCATGATCTTATGCGACAAGTAGATCGTTGACGGCCGTGCCGCGTATTTTTGAGCCGCGAACCTGTACGAAGCACGATCGACGCGAGATAAATACTCAGTTGCACAGGCCCCCGGCATGCTGGCTGAATGCTTCAAGCAATCTCGTGTTTTCTGCTCCCGCTGCAGAAACAGCAGATCTTTTGTTTGCATGATAACCGAGGAAGGATGCATCTCTTTGCAACCGTTCCTTTCTTGCCGGTGCTGTACAGCTGCTTGTGCAAAAACGAGCCCGAGAAGGCCAGGATTTCCAAAGACCACATCAAAGAGCGTTGCCCTTGGCGTTCTCGCCCTGGCGCACCACCTGACGGAATGCCACGCGCCACACGTTGAAGAGGGCCCAGGAGATGGCGAACAGGGGCAATGCCAACACGGCAATGATGCGGACATCGAAGCCCTCGTCATCCTCGTCCGAAGCGCGTGCCGCCCAAGCAGGAGCTGGCATGGAGGCAGCTGCCAGCGTTGCGCTCACGACTGCAGCTTGCTGCTGTTGCTGCAGAGCCGCTTCTGCAGCTTTTGGGGGTGCCACGAAGGACGGCGCCGACCTGCAGCAGCTCAAGACATAGGCGGCCGCAGCGATGAACAGCAGCGGCGCAGCAACGGAGCTGGAGCGAGCCATGATCTTCTGATGTCAGGGCGTTCGCTGCAGTGTTGTGTGTGTCTTCGTTGAAAAACTGCAGCCAAGCATGCGGGCGCGAAACAACCTCTTCACCCACGGCGATCTGCTCACTTCCTCTCTTTCAGCGTATTGGAGTCTGTGTAGTAATCTACTGTGGCACAGACCCGTGCCGTGCTCACCGGCTTCCAGCGAGTCCCGGTCAGAAAAAAGAGCGTTTCTTGTTATTCGCACGACTGGCCGGCCTCACTAGCTCTCTCTGCATTCTTCTCTTCTTCTTCTTCTTCTACATCACAGCATGAAGTTGCGGCGAGCGTCATCCCCCCGCCCTTGCCTTACGAAGTGTTGGAATGCGTCTGTCGAAGCAGCAGTGGCCAGCATGCTGAAGCTAGTCGACTTCGGTCTTTGTTTGTCTTCCTTCCATCTTTGTTTATCTCTCTCTCTCTGTCTGTCCTCCCACACACTCCGGACCTGCTATCACTTTTGCTCACCACGTGCACTCCGCATTTCAGTTGGACATGCCGCTTGAATGCCACTTCCCCATTTTTTCGAGACGCAAGTCTGGTCTGGCAATCCGGTAGCCGGCGAGATGGCAGTTGCAAAGACAGTCGTGAGAAAGCAGCAAGGGGGATCCCCCGCATCAAAGAGCGTTGCCCTTGGCGTTCTCCCCCTGGCGCACCACCTGACGGAATGCCACGCGCCACACGTTGAAGAGGGCCCAGGAGATGGCGAACAGGGGCAAGGCCAGCACGGCAATNCCGCATCAAAGAGCGTTGCCCTTGGCGTTCTCCCCCTGGCGCACCACCTGACGGAATGCCACGCGCCACACGTTGAAGAGGCCCCTGGAGATGGCGAATAGGGGCAAGGCCAGCACGGCAATGATGCGGACATCGAAGCCCTCGTCATCCTCATCCGAAGCGCGTGCCGCCCAAGCAGGAGCTGGCATGGAGGCAGCTGCCAGGGTTGCGCTCACGACTGCAGCTTGCTGCTGTTGCTGCAGAGCCGCTTCTGCAGCCTTTGGGGGTGCCACGAAGGACGGCGCCGTCCTGCAGCAGCTCAAGACATAGGCAGCGGCAGCGATGAACAGCAGTGGCGCAGCAACGGAGCTGGAGCGAGCCATGATCTTCGATTGCACTGATGCCAGGGCGTCTACGGCCGTGCGTCTATCTTCAAAAACTGCAGCCAAACATGCGGAGCAAAGGGAAGGATGGGGAAGAGCTTAGCTGACCTTCGTTTTCGGCTCTACTTCCCGATAAGTCTCGTGTGTCACCCTCCGCTCGAGACATGTTGTCACATCACGGGCAAGACCATAACTTGCGATCGTCCCTTCCAGATTGTCCGGCCTGCTTTTTCGCACATCACGGTCAGGACGCGGTTTTGGTGCCAAGACGTGGTGATACGAAGGTCGCTTGGCGCTCGAGCGCTGCATGGTGCAACCTGGCATTTGCAAAAATGACCCTCAGTGGGCAAGGCCCTCGGAAGATCGTCGCATCAAAGAGCGTTGCCCTTAGCGTTCTCCCCCTGGCGCACCACCTGACGGAATGCCACGCGCCACACGTTGAAGAGGGCCCAGGAGATGGCGAACAGGGGCAAGGCCAGCACGGCAATGATGCGGACATCGAAGCCCTCNAGGGCCCAGGAGATGGCGAACAGGGGCAAGGCCAGCACGGCAATGATGCGGACATCGAAGCCCTCGTCATCCTCATCCGAAGCGCGTGCCGCCCAAGCAGGAGCTGGCATGGAGGCAGCCGCCAGCGTTGCGCTCACGACGACGGCTTGCTGCTGTTGCTGCAGAGCCGCTTCTGCAGCTTTAGGGGGTGCCACGAAGGACGGCGCCGACCTGCAGCAGCTCAAGACATAGGCAGCGGCAGCGATGAACAGCAGCGGTGCAGCAACGGAGTTGGAGCGAGCCATGATCTCCTGTTGTCAGGGCGTTCGCGGCAGTGCTGTGGGTCTACGTTGAAAAACTGCAGCCAAACGAGCACAGAATGCTTCTGAGGAAGATTGGGTGTCGGTGTGCATGTTTGTCTGGCTGCGTTTCGTGGTCTAGACCCGTAGAACTGTCCGCACCGATACAAATATCAGCTTACCAAGATCTTAGGACTGACGAGCTAAGCAGCTAACCGCTGTGGGAAGAGTACCGTGCTGCCATGGATCCCCATACCATAGTGATACAAAATTCAAAAGATCGCCTTGCACCCAAATGCTGGTGCTAGAGTGCCAGGGCCCTTGCCAACACACTGCCAGATCCGTATCCTACACTTCCTCGGACTACTGGCTTGTCGCACTGTTACACTTTGCCACTGCCCATTCCACGTTTTTTCATGGGTTATGGTTGCTCATGCAGCACTGCCAGTTGTCTGTTTTGCATACCACGCTCGAGATGTATGTCAGGTCTTGGGTCACTTTGTGCTCGCGGCACTCAGCACTGTAAAGCGCGACCTGGCAACTGCCACTAAATCTCTGGAAAGCAGGGACCAAGCAGGAATAAGCGCATTAGAGAGCGTTGCCCTTGGCGTTCTCCCCCTGGCGCACCACCTGACGGAATGCCACGCGCCACACGTTGAAGTCCCGGGTCCTCTACCGCTTGTCCCCGTTCCGGTCGTGCCGTTACTACGCGACATCGAAGCCCTCGTCATCCTCATCCGAAGCGCGTGCCGCCCAAGCAGGAGCTGGCATGGAGGCAGCTGCCAGCGTTGCGCTCACGACTGCGGCTTGCTGCTGTTGCTGCAGAGCCGCTTCTGCAGCTTTAGGGGATGCCACGAAGGACGGCGCCGACCTGCAGCAGCTCAAGACATAGGCAGCGGCAGCGATGAACAGCAGCGGTGCAGCAACGGAGTTGGAGCGAGCCATGATCTTCTAATGCACTGATGCCAGGGCGTCTCCGGCTGTGCGTGTATGCTAAAAACCAACTGCAGCCAAATATGCAGATAACATCAAATAACACGGTAGCGCAAGGGAGCACAGGATGGGCAGGAGCCCAGCTCGGAATTCTCGGCTCTACTTCTTAACTAGTCTCGTCTGCCACACATGCCACACCCAGCACTCCAGACACTTCATGACATCACTGACAGGACCGCTTGTTACAGCAATCCAAACCAAACTGCATCCGGCCTTTTCGCACACCTGCGTTCAAGACGCATTTCTGGTCTGGAAACGTGGTGATGCGAAGGTCGCTTGGCGCTCGAGCGCTGCACGGTGCGACCTGCCATTTGCAAAAATGACCCTCAGTGGGCAAGGCCCTCGGAAGATCATCACATCAAAGAGCNTCTGGAAACGTGGTGATGCGAAGGTCGCTTGGCGCTCGAGCGCTGCACGGTGCGACCTGCCATTTGCAAAAATGACCCTCAGTGGGCAAGGCCCTCGGAAGATCATCACATCAAAGAGCGTTGCCCTTGGCGTTCTCCCCCTGGCGCACCACCTGACGGAATGCCACGCGCCACACGTTGAAGAGGGCCCAGGAGATGGCGAACAGGGGCAAGGCCAGCACGGCAATNTCTGGAAACGTGGTGATGCGAAGGTCGCTTGGCGCTCGAGCGCTGCACGGTGCGACCTGCCATTTGCAAAAATGACCCTCAGTGGGCAAGGCCCTCGGAAGATCATCACATCAAAGAGCATTGCCCTTGGCGTTCTCCCCCTGGCGCACCACCTGACGGAATGCCACGCGCCACACGTTGAAGAGGGCCCAGGAGATGGCGAACAGGGGCAAGGCCAGCACGGCAATGATGCGGACATCGAAGCCCTCGTCATCCTCATCCGAAGCGCGTGCCGCCCAAGCAGGAGCTGGCATGGAGGCAGCTGCCAGCGTTGCACTCACGACGGCGGCTTGCTGCTGTTGCTGCAGAGCCGCTTCTGCAGCCTTAGGGGGTGCCACGAAGGACGGCGCCGACCTGCAGCAGCTCAAAACATAGGCGGCCGCAGCGATGAACAGCAGCGGCGCAGCAACGGAGCTGGAGCGAGCCATGATTTTCCACAAGCAGGATGGTTTCCTTCTACGCTGGGGTCTGAACCAAAAAACTGTGGCGACAGGGATCTGTTTCTGACTGCTACCTGTGATGCCGATGCTCCTCAGTTCACTCTGCCACATCCACTTCTTGGCTGTTATTTTGCTTTGGGAATCAGCTGCTTGCAGTACTTTCGCCGTGTGGTCTGCGGCGGCTATGCCCTCAGAAGACTGCCACATCAGAGAGCGTTCCCCTTGGCGTTCTCCCCCTGGCGTACCACCTGACGGAATGCCACGCGCCACACATTGAAGAGGGCCCAGGAGATGGCGAACAGGGGCAAGGCCAGCACGGCAATGATGCGGACATCGAAGCCCTCGTCATCCTCGTCCGAAGCGCGTGCCGCCCAAGCAGGAGCTGGCATGGAGGCAGCTGCCAGCGTCGCGCTCACGACGGCGGCTTGCTGCTGTTGCTGCAGAGCAGCTTCTGCAGCCTTTGGGGGTGCCACGAAGGACGGCGACGACCTGCAGCAGCTAAGGACATAGGCAGCGGCAGCGATGAACAGCAGCGGAGCAGCAACGGAGTTGGAGCGAGCCATGATTTTCCACAAGCTGTTTCTATGCCAAAGCGTCTGAGCTGAAAAAATCTGCAGGCAATTGCGATGGGCTAGTGAATACGCAAAAGATGTGACCGAATGCTCTACAAGTGTGTTCATGTGTCCCTCCGGTGGCGGCATTTGACGGTGCAGGTCCTGTAAATGGAAGCCAGGTTGCTCCCAGAACTGCCTGGCACTGTCCAGACTCGGCTGTTCGTTTGCATCGTGGCAAATGGCCGCATAGAGGTCCAGCAGGTACGGCTCTGCGCTCTGGCATGTGGGTGCCATCACACATCAACCGTTTGACGCTGCCGACATGTGACAAGTGATGTCCAGGAGCGGACGAGCAACGACCACTTTGTTCAAAGGAGCCACAGAGCTCGCACAAACGAAAAAAACCTCTCGAGCCTCGAAGATTGAAGCGTAGTTTGCCAATTCTCGTGCTGCTGAGGGCTGCAGCGCGTCTCGCTCACGCTTTGGTACTTCCTCGGAACAAAGGCAGTTTCAGGACAAAAGTCATCACCAATTTTAGGGAGAGGTGCTGCGGAAGCCAAAGTCTGCCGAGTTGCCGCAAGCGCCAAGTCTTTCTGTGCCATGGCGAAGCCAAGGCCAAGGCTGGGGTGAAACACGCTGTGAGCCAAACAGATTCAACCACTTCTTGTTCTTTGGAAACCAAGTGTTCTGTGATTCGAAATTTCCAGACCGCGACCGATGCGCTGCCGTGGTGTAGTCACTCATGCCTTGCGGTTGGGCTTCAGACGGACCATACACCTTTTGGGCAAACGGTGGTTGTGCATGGCCAGCAGAAGCCAAGTAGCATCCATCTTTGGCTGCGACATGATGTGGCGCCTGCTGGCCACTAGGGGGAATTCGTAGTCAGCTGGCATGAAGTTGTGGAGGAAGGCATGGTCGATTCCTGATGGTTCAAGCGAGCGGATACCTTGTCTCAAAAGGCTGCTGCTGTTTGGCAGCTGCTGACAGCCAAACTTGGTGCACGGCTCAATGTTGCAACAACCTCGTGGGAGCCTCAAAAGCAGGAGCCGACACGAAAAGACGAAAAGGTCCATGTTGAAAAGCCTAGGGCCTATACAAATTGCACGGAGCGGCGCGATCTTCGCTCACTAAGGCGGAAGCCGGCTCGGCTCGTCAGCTCCTGCTAATGAGCTCATGTGGAAGTTCTTCCGAATAGGGCACCTAGGACCTATTCTTACAGAGGTGCTTTTTCGATACTTTGGAATGCGGCCGTGTCGGCCTGCACCCGATGCTGCTTGGAAACAATTGTGCATACGAGTACAAAATAACGAATAATAAGGTCTTGCCAGAACCCACCGGTCCTGAACTTGGGCAATCGTCGCTCTTAACGAGTCCACCTCTCGAGATGAGAGAGCCAAGCCATTCAAGCTAGAGCTAATAAAGATCAATCCAGTGTGTGCTGCATGCCTGGACCAGATCGGCCCGCAGCCGCTCCATTTCCACGCCAACGTTGTAACGATCACCTGGCAATTCTGGCCCGTCCATGGGCCAGAGAAGCCATGCTCAGGCAACATGCTAGCCCACTTGCCGCAGCGGTCGCCACTTCTGCGTGCAAGTTGGCGTCTGCAACCTGGCGAGGACGTCGAATTTTCAATCCTGTAGAAGATTCTGCCCACGGCTCGTGCGTGTCTGTGCGTGTTTGTGCGCACGCTCCGTGGTGTCGCAGACTGTCTTAACATGCCACAGTTGACCTTGAAGTCCCTCTCGAGCTGCTCCTGCACCTGTCGAACCGCAAAACGTCTTGGCCAAATGGACTCGTTCCAGCTCTTTAGGTGCCTCAGTGATTCGCATGGAGAGATGTGCATCGACCTGGAATCATGATGGTCAAAGTCTTTGCGCTCTTGTCAGCGGCCCTGACCTCGCGGCGCTGGTCTTCGATGGCACTGCAGGCCTGATACGACCAGCGGCTATCGGCTATGAGTAGCGGGGCTTGAAGGCACGGCTCCAGCCTCGTGCACCTCGCTTCGGAGGTCAGCGGCGTCCTCACGAAGGGTCAAGTTGGGAGTAGGCCAAGCTGTGGCCTGGCTCTGGCGGAGGCACCTCTTGTGCTGCCTGCAGTGCTGAGGATATCTGCCCTGCCTCTCAGCTTGAGACAGAAGTGGTCCACGCTTCTTGCTGCCACTGCCCGGTCAGTAAACTTTCAAAGCCTCGTCCTTGAGCTTTTGTGCCGTCTGCTGGACCATGCTGGTAACCTGGGATTGAGTGAGTTCTGCTGACATCCGAACTAGGAGGAGGTCATCATAGACGACACAAGCACAAGACTATCAAACTCGAAGCGCAGGACGGAAAGAGATTAGCGCACCTCTCGATGCGCAGCACTGGCATCACTCTGCAGCTTCCTGTGCAGGTTCATCTGTGGTCCGTCGGGCTGTCTGCAAAAGAAACGAAGCCTGATCTCGGCAGCTGCATCCTCTTTTATTCTCACCTGGCATCGCAATGAAAGGCGGTGCACACTCCTGCTTTGGTCTCTCTCGGCTTTTGTTGAATCCCCGAGCCCCGGTCCAGGCCTGCATGGAAACCAAAGCGCCTTGCAGATCTTCTCCTTGCTGGCCCAAGTCCTGTAAGATCTCAAGATCTTGAATCTTGGCTGGCGAAACAGCGCTGGAAATGGGAACCTTCCGCACGCCGGCTAGCTCCATCTGGAAGAAAGTGGTAAGATCCTCGCGATGACGGTGGCAACATGTTTGGCAAGCCTCCTTTTGAGCGTTCAAAATCCAAAGCGGGCCTTTCTCACCTCAGCTGCCTGACTGCGGAGTTGCTCCAGCTCTGCTTGTAAGGCCTGTGACGGCACGTGCATGCATTGGATTCGTGACCGAGTTCATGCTGCAGTACAATCTTGGTGGCCTGATGCAACATGTCCGACTGGCTTCCCTTCTCGGCAACTTCCTGAAACTTCAATGGGTGCTGGGCTTGAAGTATGCGACAGCGCAAGTGTTAGCATTTCCCCCACCAGCTGTCTGATGTGACGTGCCTGTCGGAAATGATTCAGAGCACCGTGAAACTCTGGCAGCTCCTGACCCAGATGAATCCAAAGTGTGCAAAAGAAAAAACTCCCTGATTGTCCCGCCGCCCTGCCTTGCGGAGATCGTCTATTGAGCTGTTTGTGGCATCAATGCCCTTGCACATAAGTGCTGGTGCTTTCAAGGCTTCAGTTCAACTCTGCTACCTCGCACTAGACTGCTACAGATATCGGCGCAATTCGAGGGCCTGTCGCGAATGATTCGCCGAGTTCTGCAAATCATGCACACAGCTCTTCAAATCAGTCGCCAGGGACTGAATAGCCGCCAACTCCTGCGCGGCTGATGGCCGAAGCATTTTCTTTGCGCCCTTTATCGCTCGTCGGACTGCAGACGGTGCTAGCATCCTGGGAGATTGGGCACAGCTATGGCTCGCCGGATCGATGGTCCTCAGAAGACTTCCGCGACTCCTGCTGGAGCGAGCTCGCGAGCTGCGTCGTGGTTGTGATCTCCTCGACACAGACGTGGCACATCGCTGCAGCACAGAATCGAGCTTGAACAGCTTTGTTCTTGCCCGATCGGCGAAAGGTCTGTTGCTGTGCATCTCGACACTATCGCCGTCTCCTTCTCCAAGGTGTGCAGCTGCCTCTGTGACTGCACGAGCTCCTGTGTACTGGATGTTGGGTCCATGGGATCACGGCAGGCTAGTGATACTTTAACTTTAACAACCGCAGTCCTGATCAGCGGCGATGTTTGCATGAGCATGTACGAAGCATGAAACAGCGGCCCCTGGATGCTCTCCTGCTGCAACTTGTTCAGGTTGGCTCTTGTCTCCGAAGCTTCCTTGCTTCACAACATAAGGCACTGACAATTCTGGCAGGTCGCTGCATGCAGGCGAATCGCTGCAGAGTGGGCCTCTTGCAAGCCTCTGTCTGCGCTCTGCAACTCCTTCACATCCTGGTGCACCCGGCCAGCAAAACAAAAACACGCCGAACCAGGGACGAGTGGGCCGCGTGCTTGGGATTCAACGTCAAGGTTTTGAAATGACGGAGCCAGACCTGTCCTTTGAGATGTCGTTGAAGTTGTTCTTCAAGGGCACGAGGTCGTTCTTGTTGGACAGAGCCTCCTACAAGCTGCAGCCTCTACTACTTCTGCCTGCTGCACATTTGGCGATTTTCTCCCTTAACATTCCTGATCAGCTTGTTTCGGGTCGCTGGTCATCGTCTCGAAATCTGAAAAGTACTTTCGCTGAAATGCTTCTTCCAAGGTTCGGCGTAAAACATGGACACAAGAGCAGGGGGTTCGGGGGCAACCGTCAAGCACAAATAATTGGCTTCAGAATCGGCTCCATCCAGGGTTTTTGAAACCTGTGCAACTCGTGAGACTCCAAACAGGCACCCTTACTTGGTTACCCAAGATGTGTAAGGCACTCGTGCGGGGTGCGGGCCGTGCTTTGTTTCGAGGACTTCTTCACCCTTCGGGCCGAAGCAGGACAGGTTGTGTCAAACCACGTCTTCAGGGGATGCTTGGCGTTTATACGTGGCTTCGGCTTCAACCGCCGGATGCAGGGTTGGAACACAACAGGCAAGGTGACAATCCTCTTGTTCCATCGGCCCTGTCCCTGTCCTTGGACACATTGGTGAAGTCGCCCTTGGTGGACACGAGGTCGCCTTTTATGGACACGGTCTCCTGCAAGGCGGACATGCCATTCTTGGGACTGCCTCCTTTCTGCGATGGTAGTCTAGCCACGCACTCGACACACGCAGGCAAACGGACAAACTTCTGAGCCTGCCTGTTGCTGCAAACGTACCGAAATAATCCGAAATGGAGGTCAGTAAGGATAGCAAGCTCAAGACTCGCGAGCTCTGGCAGAAGCCAGCCGCCTTCTGCAGGCTGGTGATGTGCCCCTGGGTTGCACTCAAGTCCTCACGTACAAACAAGTTAGAAGATCTGCGGAAGTTTGCTTTGAGGTACTCTTGAGGCAAAAGGGCCTGCCGCAAGTCCTTCACCATGCCCTGAGCAGTGGCTAGATCCTGCTTGAAGGCTTTGACAGGCATGTGGCTGAAAGCACCGATCGGTTGGCGCCTGTGCCTTCGCGAATTCACTCTGCTGACTCTGCAGCAAGCGCACCTCCTGTAGGAAGTGCCAGGAATCGTGGTTGAACTACTGTCCACTTTGGCGTCCACTCCGGTCTGCCAAACTGTCTCGACGAGTCGTCGCCTTGAGGATGTCAGTGGTCTGATTTCTGGAGGAAGCTCCGTCCTGAGCAAAAGGGACAAAGAGCCGTTTGGAGCTGCTCGAGCCGTGAGGTCCTTCTTCAAGTCGTTGACTTGTGACTGCGTGGCCGAAACGTCCTCCAATGTTGCCAGCATCGCGAAGTCTTCCTGTAAACCGACACACGCCGCGGCTGGGCCTTGCGCGTGTCAGCGAGCTGCCCCGCTGTAGACGACACCTCCTGGAGTCCGACTCGATGGCTCGAGCAATTCCTGGCCAAAGCCCAGCCTTTCGCACTTCACTCAGCTGCCCCTGTGAGGACGAAAGCTCCTCAGTTCTGGCTTCTGGCCCAACTACTCGCGTTCACTGCAGCATCATGACAAAGCCTTGCGCATGTCGTTCAGCTGCCCCTGTGTGGACGAAAGCTCCTGCATTCTAACTTGACCCACTTCTCCTTGGCTTAGGTGGCGTGCTATGAAGCTGCACAGTGCTCCTTTCTCAAGTCGCTGAAATGACCACGGAGGCCGGATACATCCTTTCTCACCATTGCTTTTGAGCTTCTGAGGGTGTGGATGGAAAGAAATACAAGAGATGCCAACTTCTGCATCTGGAGTGTTATTAACAAGGAGCCAGCATGGGTACCTCTGTCATCCTCTGTCCTTGACAAAGTCGTCAATGGCATCCTGTTTCTCGGAGAGTCCTTGCATAGCCTCCTAGACAGTCACATGCTGAAGAACAAGCCATACTTCGACCATCTTCGACCCAGCAACCACAGCAGTCTGTGCGTCCTTCCGCAGCTCTGCCACATCTTTGTGCAGCTCACTACGCAGGTCGGCGTGGTCCTTCCTAACCTCGCAAGTCCCGAAGCAGCAATTCAAGTTTGCGGTGCTTCACAAGCCGGTCCAGGCCTTGCTAATGTCAAGGGTGAGCTCCGATCGCAAAGATTTCACCTCTGACTGCTGGGACTCCTGCAAAGCACACTTCCATCTCTTGTCGCTGCTCAGAGACTGCAGGATACTGTAGAAGTCCTGCTCAGACCTCTGGGCCGCAATGCTCGAACGTGCCAAATCAATCTCCGATCGCAGCGAGTTCAAGTCAGTGGCATGTTGCTCTGAGCTGGACCTCGCAAGATCGATGCGGCGAAAAACGGCCCATGCTCTCACCATCTCACGTTTGGGGAGGATATGTCTGACAAGCTGCTGGACGGACTTGAGCAAGCTGTGGCTGGACTCGGTCTCCACTTTCAGAACTGCAATGTCCTGGACATGGGCTTCCATGTCCGAGCGCCATGAGGCCACATCGGATCTGAAGGAATTCAGGTCCCCACGCAGGCCGTTCAGCCCGTTCCCGACGTCTGTTCGTTGGGAGCTGAAGTCCGTGCGGAGCGACCCAAGGTCCGTGCGGAGCGAGCCGAGGTCTGTCCGGAGTGTCTTCAAGTCCGTCCCCTGCGAACCCAACTCTGTTCGCGTTGTAGTGATATCGGCACGGCAAGAGTCCAAGTCACTCCGCAAAGATGTGATGTCGGAGCGCACTGGATTCAACTCAGAGCGCAAAGTGCTGAACTCACTTCGGTGCGTGTCCAGATCGGAACGCAAAGCGCCATCCATGCTGTTGCTCTCGGACTTGAAACTGTCGAGGTCTTTTCGAAGAGCGCTCAGCTCGGAGCGCAGTGTTCCAAGACTGCAATCCCAGGCCGAGCGAATTGTGGAGAACTCCGAGCGAAAGGACGCTGCCTTACACTCAGAGCCATGTTCGGAGATGCGCAGGCTCCATACGTCAGGTTTCAGCTACTTCCTTGATGACTATCGGGGCAACTTAAGGTCAAGGTTAAGAGCTTACAGTACGTAAGTTTAAGGTCAATGCCATGTAACCGCATGGACACAACTGCGGATGAACCACCTTCACCAACAACAACCACATCTTCATGACAACAGCAAACCTTAACAAGGCACCACCACCCTCACCTCTGCCACCGCCATCAGGCCAGCAGTCACAACAACCACAACCACAACCACAACGACACACACACAAACACAAACATCAACACAACGACAACAACACAACCACCACCACGACCACAGCCACCGCCACCAAAACTACCACCACTGCCAACAACGACAGCAGCAGCAACAACAAAAAGACCAATTCCACGAACAACACACACAAACTACACCACCACAGTCACCACCACCAATCATAGAAACAACAACATCAACAACAATTGCTACTGCTACCCTTTCTCATAATACTCTGAGTACTCGTATTACTATACCACTATTCTACGGCTGCTGGTGCTACTACTAGAACTGGTACGACAACAACTACTGCTAAGACTGCTGCTACTACTACTACTACTACATTTATACTACTACCTACGACTACGACGACGACTACTGCGACAACAACGACACGACAACAACTATTACCACTTATGCCACTGCTACACTACTACTACTACTACGACTACGACTACTACGACGACTACTACTACTACTACTACTAGTCCTACTACCACCACTACCACGACTACTAAACGACTACCACTACCAGTACGACTACGACGAGGACGACGACGACGACTGCTACTTCTGCTGCTGCTACTACTACTACTACTGCTACCACTCCTACTTCTGCTCCGCAGTCTCGCCAAGTACTCCCTGTACCCTATATGACTGTTGCCAGAATCTGCTTGCATCACGGAAGCTCGAGAGAGCTCATCTCTTAGAGACCTTAGGGTGCCACATTGGATGGCAAACCCTATGCCTGAGCCGTCCTGGTCATTTCTCAAGATCGCCGTCGTCGGAATTTATCGTTGTGGGAATAGCAGCAGCACCAAGAGTAGGAGCAGGAGTAGTGAGTAGTAGGAGTAGTCGTACTGGTGGTGGTAGTAGTAGCCGAGGTAGTAGCAGCAGCAGCAGCAGCAGGAGCAGTAGCAGCAGCAGCAGCAGTATCAGTGGTAGTGGTATTATTCAGCAGGTCGTCATAGCAGTGGCAGTAGCAGTAGCTGCAGTAGCAGAAGCAGTAGCAGTGGAAGTAGTAGCAGCAGTAGTGGTAGTAGCAGTAGTAGCAGCAGCAGTAGCAATATCAACAGCAGTAGTAGCAAAGGCTTGTATTTTTGCAGTTTGTACCTACTAGCTGCTAGTAGTAGCTAGTTAGTAGCTGGTATCCAGTCGCCGTCGTCGTGGCCGTCGAAGGAGAAGACGCTTAAGCAGTGGAAGTTGTAACAGCAGGTGTAAAGGAACCTGGATTGCTGTTGTGCTCGAAAAGTCGCAAACTGGACTGATAGTCTGGTAGCTTTGCTCATGGTTATTGCTATGAAGATGACTCTGGCAACCATTCGCCTCACCTCCAGCCTCCAAGTTTGCAGTTTTTGGGTCATTTTCAGAGTTCGGCTCCGGCTCCGACCCGAAGTGTCATGCATTTCACGCAGATTGACTTGCAGCCAAAACACTTCATTTCACTTTGGAAACCTTCCTTCAGCTTTCCGGTCTCTGCCGTTTGCTGATCACGCCTTACAAGTGCACGGCGTCTGCCAGCCACTGCGGGAGACGAAGGGCGGATCTAGGTTCCGGACAGCTTCCAGCTGCTCGCATCCACAAAGTCTCGCCTAAGCCACAGGTGAGAATCGATACATTCCCAATGTATACAAGGCCACATCCGAAACCCAATCAGCAAAGAGCGACAGGGTCGGATCAACGCGCATGTACTCCCCGGCTGTACTTCGGAATCTCTGGGCTTCAGCCACGCTGCAGCTTCGTGGTGTCTGATGCCTGTGTTTCGCGAAGCACCTTCCGTGCCAAAGCCAGGGGGCCAAGTTCTGCTCGTGTGGTCTGAGCATCCCATGTTAGCCCTTATCATTGCATCAAGTCAGCATTCAATCCTGCAAGCTGTATGACTCCGACGGTGCATTGCCACAGCTTGACGTCTCCCTTGCATCTGTCTGGGAGGGCCTGCAACTCGCTCGAAATGCCATCGCGGATAGCCATCATCTCGCTAGTGAGGTGCGAGACCTCTGCCACCGTTTGTCTGCAAAACTATGTGCAGTCCCCCTTTGACACACCCTGCCTCTTCTGCAATGCGCTGCTGGGCAGCTGACGCAAAGTCCTGGAAGCTTCAGTAGAAAGATAGTACTCGTCCCCCTTCGTATGAAGTTGCATCACATCCAGGCCCGGAAAGGATCTGGGCTTCATTCAAGATACTCTTTACTGTACCTAGAAGCCTAGAAGTGCCTTGACTGTTGCGAAAAGACTTCTTTCTTGGCGGTGTCCTGCAAGTTGCCGCGCAGTTTTTTCAGCTCGAGGCCTCAACCGACGGTAGGACAGTGCCGTTCCTGTGATGTTCAGTTCTGCTGTCGCGCTTGTTGCTCTCAGCGATGATTGTCAATCAAGTTCCGCGCTGAACTCGTTCGCCTCTTCGCTTCGTTGCCTGGCAGAGCTCAGGCAGAATACCACTTGTCAACGTCATTCGGCATGGAAGGCAACGACTTCCATGTCAGGGTGCAACTCAGCATTTACTACTTTTCCGTGAGGCATTTAAACGATCTGATTCTCAGGGCGGACGGATATTTTGTACACTGTACATCTGGGTGAGAACAAGCTTCTCACCTCAGTGACACCGCCGACCGAACTCAGATGAAAATCTCTGCTTTGCTGACGACCTGCACAACAGCTGGAAACGGACAAACGACAGTGGGGGCAAACAGCCTGCATGTGGGGGTCTCTGTCGAATCTGGCGATCACTTATGGCCTCTACACTGGCGTAGCACACGCAGCTGCCCTTCAAGGTTATGCCGACGCACTCGGCATTCTTCAGCTGCTCGCTGCAGTCCTGCAAAAACTAGACCGCGGTCTTGTTCCATTGCTGTGACGCAGCCAGGTCAACTTGGAATGTTTCAAGACGGTCAGAAGGCATCTCTCCCGGCAAACCCGGCGCTGTCCCCAGCCATTAGCGGACGAATAGGAAGCTGTGGAAGAAGCGTGCCAATTTCTTGGATTTTCCTGGGAGCTATCAAACGAGGCGAAGCGCTTCATTACACATGCTATGTCACTTTCCGCATGTGCTGTTGAGTCTACATTTGGATGCTAAATTGCTGCTGCTAAATCATTCCTGCAAAGTTGCTGTGCCATGGTCGCATTGGTCACGTTCCTTGGCCGGCCAGAGCGTTTCTTGAGCGGCACGGTCAGTTTTCATATCCATGACATTCTGGTAAGATGCGTTGTGTTCCGCAGGTGGGCAACCTGCCAGTGTGCCATCAAAACAAGACAACATATTGATCCATGTCGGTGGTCACTTATTTTGGCCGTCCTCCACCCACATCTGATTGAACTTGTCTGTTGCATTGGAGCCCAGGGGTAAGCTTGCCTTGAAGCAGAGCTGCATTCTGGCATTTCTGAAATCTCCAGGCGGTTTGCATTTACAGATGCTGAATTCTGCGCTCACACTGCTATCAGCGACCAGTTGCAGCAGCCGTCGTCCCAGACAAGACCAGTGGATCAATCAAGCGCTTGTTGACTTCGAATGACCTCTCTGGAATTGTATACACAACATGCAGATCGCAGCGCCGGCCAACTCGCTGGAATCTAAGGTGGTGGCAAGGTTCCCGCCCTTGGCTGCGGCGTGTGCGCAGGCACGCGCACGCACAGCAGCTTCTCGTACTCCTGCTCCCCTGCTCCTACTCCTCCGGCCGTTGCATGCTGCTGCTTCTATTTAATTTTTTTCTAGTGCTGCTACTACTGCTGATGCCGCTCCTCCTACAACGACACACCACCACCACCACCACCACTGCCAGCACCACACCCCGGACCCGGCACCACCGCCAGCACCACCATCACCACCACCGCTGCCCCTGCCCACTACAACTACTACGTACTACTTACTACTTGCTAGTACAGTAGCCACTAACTACGATGTAAATATGTCCTAAATACTCCTGCTCCTCCACTAGTACTACTACTACTATACTGCTACTACTACCACTACTACTACTACTGCTACTGCTACTGCTACTGCTACTGCTACTACAACAACAACAACTACTACTACTACCACTACCACTACCACGACTACGACGACTACCAGTACCACTACCATTAGTACGACTACGACGAGGACGACGACGACTGCTACTTCTGCTGCTGCTACTACGACGACGACTACTACTACTACTGCTACTGCTACTGCTACTGCACTCCCACTCCCATTCCACTTCCACCTACTTCTCCTTTGCCTCGTGTTCCTCCTCCTGCTGCTGGGCCTGTCGGTCTTCCTGTGGTACTTATACCGCCACTTCCCGTGACGACAACAAGCGCGGGAATCAGTAAGGGACAACACAGATGCTGCCGCCCAGAAGCATCAAGTCGAAATTGAAGTCTGCAGTTTCTCCCACCTCAGATAATGATGATGATGATTCATTCACAAGGCAACAAGCTTCCGCCTGGCGTTCTTCAGCACCTCTTAAAGACCAAGGCCCGGACAATGGCCTTGTCATTCGGGCCAAGTGCCCAAATCAAGGCCCAACCGCGGCTCCTCGCAGGGCGGAGACCGACATGTCTTCAGTTTCCGGAAGCTGTGCTGCTCTCACGCTATCTTGCGAAACCCCGCTCCCTCGCACCTCGCCCAAGTTTGCAGCTTGGCTCCCAAATCAGTGCCGAAAAGCGCTGGAAAACAGCCAATGAGGAAGCGAATCTGCCGGGTGGAGGTGCTTTTCAAAAAGGAGAGATCGCATGCATCATGCGCAACAGGCGACGTGGTGTGCTGCTGAGGGGCTGCTGCCGGGAACTGTAGTTGACCTCCAGCGAGCATCAACAGTCACCGCAGAAGCCCTGGAACGACTTGCTCGGGACGCGTGCCTAGGAGTGCGCCCTCGAAGTAGTTCAGGAAAGAGCCGGCTGGCACGGCATGACGCCCCCAGGGAGTCTCCATCCTCAGAGAGAAACTCATGTTCAATTACAGGCTTGCTCTCGTTTTTTCAAGCGGTTACCTGCTTTCAGTTAACCGGTCACCTCGTCAAAGCGGTGTGTAGGAGACCAAGACGATTCCAGAAGCCCTGCCGGCAAGCACGACTTGAAGCGGTATGTGTAAATTTCCAGCCCAAGCCAGTGGCAAGAGGGCAGACAGAGTCGCTATTGCTCTTGGTACTTGTGAACCACCTACTACAACAAGGGCCTTGTTGATCAACCAAAGGTGCTTGTTGTGCTGGAGGGTGGCCAGATGCTTGAAGGCTGTTACAGCCTTGATGCTGAGTGCACAGAGTGGAGCTGTTCTTCGCCCTCTTCTCCGTATCCGAACCCTGTGCAGTAGCAGATGGATGCCTCTTGCCGAGCGACACTGCAGTTGTGCGGCGGTGTCCATTCAAAGTCTTCCTTGTCAATGCCTCACCGCCGCGTGCCAATGTAATGTTGCCAGAGTGGCGACAATCAAGTTCTCACTCACTACAGCGGCGTTACCTCCACGCGGCAAACCCTGCAGCTTGGCCGAGTCGCAGTCCATCTCATACATACCGCTGTCGATGGGAGATAGCAGTGTGCTGTCTGCGATATACTTGTTTGAGAAAATGGCAGAAACGTCACCTGAACACATGAACAAGCTGCAGAAGTCGGCAGGGAGAGGTTGCAGTGATCACTTGAAGCTCCGACCAAGGATTTCTCAGCATCTGAGTCACCATAAATGGGACTTCCCATGTCAATCATGTTCAAGTTGACCTTAGTACCGTGTGCTTTGTCAGTGCCAGGCAATGCCTGACATTATGCTCCCCCAGCCCAAGTAGCAAGCCCATAACAAGGACGAGGCACCAAGGAATAGACCGGACGCTCGGCAGCTTCAGCAAGAGTCGATGGTGCCCCCCGGGACTGAAATGGCTTCAAGCCATACCTCAGAGGCAGGTCGTCTACAAATCGGATGCTGTCAAGTTACTTTTGACGAGCGGTGTGACTAGCGAAGCCTGGCACATGCACCAGTACTGCGGCCCACTTCGATTCCCAGATCTTCTTTGCACAAGCTGCATGCTGAAACATTGCAAGACAAGCTCCCAGCAAAGGTGATTTCGGAAAAGGGTGAACAGCCCTGCAATGTAGCTTTCCATTCGCAGCCAAGGTTGCTCGTAGGTCTCCTTGGCTGGGACAACAGCATATTCAGTGAACCCAAGTCGGTGAACTGAAAACGTTCTTTCAGTGAACTGACCCGCAAATTCAAAGAACCAGGGCCCAGTTCACAGTTCACGGCCCCACCCCCCGTCTCCACCCAATCTAACCCAACCTACCCCAACCCCACCGGACCGCTCCCAGACTAATCGGACCACCCCTACGCTCCCCAACCCTGGCCCAGCAAGTTTCATTCACGAACACGACCCTGACAGACCCTAACCCAATCTAACCTGACCCAACCTGACCAAACCTACCCAACCCAGCCAACCTAACCTAATAATCTAACCTCATCGTCAGCTTCCCCAACCCAATCAATGTACCCCAACCAAACCGAACCCGACCTAACCTAATTTGAGCCGCAGCTAACCTGACCCAACCTAACAACCTAAACCAACCCAACTACCCCAACCTAACCTAACTAACCACCGCAACCTAACCCAACCTGCCAATCTGCCTAACCTGTCACAACCCAACCTCCCCCCAGCCTAACCCAACCTACATAAGCCAACCCACCACAACCCCACCCATCCACCGAACCCGACCGACCCCAACGCAAGTCGACCTAACCTAGCCTAGCCAACCCACCACAACCCAACCCAACGACCTAACCGACCCAACCTACACCGACCTATTCCCAAGCATCACCTCACCCAACCTCAACCAACCTAACTAACCTGCCCCAACGACCTATCCCCAACCTAACCTAACCCAGCCCACCGCATACGTAACCTGCCACAACCCAACCTCCCCCAACCTAACCTAACCCAACCTGCCTCAACCTAACCTAACCTACCTAAGCCAACCCACCACAGCCCAACCCAATCTACCCACCTAACCCCACCTACCCCAACCCAAAGCCAACCTAACACAACCCAACCCGACCTACCCTAGCCCAACCTAACCAACCTAACCCACCAGCCTAGCCCAACCTGGGCTGTTTAACCTAACCACACCCGACCTGAATCCATAAACCAGTGGCCAGTTCACAGCAAAAGCGTTCCAGTTCACTGAAAGAGCGGTCCACTTCACTAAAAGTGCTATATTCCCTGGTCTCAAGGTACCTTACACAAGACTGGGGGCCCCAGAAAAGGCGAATCAGGGCTCCTTGGCCTTGCTCTCGTCGTTTCTGGGATCCCCAAGCGCACTCTTGCAGTCACTTATGAGCAGAGAAACGGAGGATCGGAGCATTGCATGTGCGAGGCAAACAGCTGTATGGCTGTATGGGCCCGCTTCGCACCCTTCAACTCGAAAGGCCCAAATGCTGCAACTATCGAAGCCACAGAGCAATCATGGGGTTACAGGATGAATCGCCTAGGCCTAGGTTTTTTTCTCTTAGCTTCTTGGCTCGCAAGCATTTCCACTGCAATCCAAAACGTATTCGGGACGAAGGGCATCGAGGGGCCGGTTCCTCCTGTTTCCTATACGGCATCGTTGGCGCGCACCCCGAATTTGCATTCACGCTGTGTCTGAAATAGTGCAACTCCAGTGGCTGCATGATCTTGGTAGCCGAATTCTTGGGTGTTGTTCTGGACGGCCTCAACTGACTGTGTGTGGCCCCTCCAGCAGGACAACTCGAATGCTGCTGGCAAGGAACGTGTGTGTGACACTGGCCATCTGCCACATAGACCGACATGGCGAACGCTGGGCGTTTCGGGCAGTCCACTTTCCTTAGAGCTGTACAGTGGTTCAAGAAGTTGAAACCGACGCCTGCTGAAATACCGAAGTGGACGGGCACGGGAGGCTGGTGCCTACAGTACCGGAAGCATACCACAAATGCTCCATTCGTGTCTACGCAGCTGCATAGCGTGGGACTTCGGAGCAATGGGTTGACACCAGGTGGCTGTATCCCTTGCTTGAGTTCCACAGATGGGCTGCTCAAGCCACCGGCGACTTTCTCAGCCAGCCAGAAGGAAGAATTGACCTGACCTGCAATTGCAATCTTCATCGCAACCGGCATACAAAGTCCAAATCCGAGCTTCGAGGACCTCTCAGTGTCAAGTTCAAGAATCCGCCCAACCAGATCAGGCCTTTGCCTTGCTCGTAGTCGTAGCGCACAATCCTGTCCTGACCTTTGAAGGAATGAGGCTGAACATAGCCTGGCAAGACCCCGCATGCACTTTGCTGCATTTCTAGTAACTAGTAGCTCCGTTCCGGTGGGGCCCTGGGTTGTCCATTAGTATGCATGCTCATGTTCTTGAGGGTCCCTGTGCAGTCGTGCTCGTGGCATCGACCCTTTGCTTCGCTTCAGGTCTCCAGCATTTCCCCGACAACATGGAATAAGCTCGGCAGGAATGCACGTTGACAGCAGCATCTCGACAGGCTGGCTCTTGTTGCCAGAGCATCCACCGAGCCACTGCTCCATAGTCACTGTTCCCCTGGCAACAGATTGGTTCATTGGCCACGGGCACAACTGTCGCGTGTGCCCCCGTGGTCCGGCAGAGTCTGAGCTGACTGTCAAGTCAAAGCTATGTGCCTTGAGGAGTCGACATGGAATGCCTGGTACGTAGCCACAAGACCATGCCACACTTTCTCCGGATCCACGGTGGAGTGCATCAAGATCTTAGTCTTATCGCATGGCAGTCGCATCTGTAAGTGGTCCAAGGATATCCAAGGCACCGCCTGCCAGTCACTCCTGGGTTCCAACATGGCGTCATGCTTTTCAGAGGAGCATACATCTGCGCCAGGGAACAGGAAGAATGTGCCGTTCATGCCGAAGTCGATAGACATTCCCGCAGAATCCGGAAACAGCTGGGCGGGATCCTAGGGCTACGTTGGCTGAACCTACGAGCACGACAAGCTCTCAGGTCAGAGGGCCTGGTTTCCAAAGGCCTCAAACCCCTGAGAGTGAAAGCTCCGCGCAGCCCACATACATCAGGCAAGAGGCTTGAAATGAAGGGAAGCCAGATGCTACTTCAGCCACCTGTCGGCCGTTGCGAGCAGAACTGAGATGGTTTTGAAGTGCCGGTCCTGAAACTGCTCGGAGAGTCTGTCCATAATCTCTTTTGCGGACAATTGTGCAAAGGATGGGCAGCAAGTGGAAAGGTTCGCACCTGGAGTTGGAAGCGCGGACGTTGGGTACCTTTTAACTCAAAAATGCTGAGCTGCCCACGAAATTCTTCGGAGTCAAAAAGGGCCAAGAGCTCAGGCTCTGCAGCCTCTGCAATCGATGCGGGTTGTTGCGGTTAGTGGCTCTGCACGGGAGAAGTTTACGCTCTTACAACTCGGACTTGCCAGAGGTCTCAGAAGTTTGGAGATCCGCCTTCGACTGCACAGCTGCACTCTTTGCCACCTCGTTAAAGACCCGCTGTTGCCATTCTGTCCTAAGCCACTGCGCGATCCCGATCCATATCTGAGCGGTCTGACAACTGCTGCAGCTGTAGGGCCTGTAGGGACTGCGCTCAGGCGAGCAGCGCCGGTGCGGCACAGCGCTTTGCACATTCTTTAACTTCTTTCCTCTCATGACCCGAAGAACCACCGACCCCCATGAAGCCAGCAACTTCTTTTCTGCTCGTCGGGGATGCCAGAACACCCCTTAAACGTCATGTTGACTCGGTCCTGGTGCCAGATGGCGATTTCGATGTTTCAGCTCAAGATGTTGATTTTGGATGATTTTGGAGAGCCTATTGCGTGGTGGCGGTTGCACCGGGGCCACATGTGCTTCCATGTCCTCCCTGATAACCACAACCTTCGGAAAAAGTCAAACCACCCATGCAGCATCACCCAAATTTATTGGCAATGAGACCAAAGCATTTTGCATAATTGATCGATGATCGAGCCCTGCTTACCGAGAGGGGTGTTTTCACTTCGTGCACCCCCTCCCTCGTGCTGCAATTGCAGCCAAGCTGCAGCGGTGCGCCGAGAGCATTGCCAGAAATCGACTGGAGCCTTAGAGCAAATTCAATTAGCATAATTTCGTGCTGATTTGCAGCGGGCATGGGTTGTACTGTAATACTGGAACAGAAGATCATAGTGTCATAGAAATTCGATAAAATTCCAAAACCAACTGTTCTATGAGAGAAGTCTGCAGCCACAGCACGACAGCACCAGGCCCACAAGAACGGCGCCAGCCATGGCGAAAGAAATGAATCTACTAAACGATTACGTTTACTGCACGTCCTTCTGCGAAGCATTCCGAGTAAGCAGACAGGTGGACATAAAGCAGGCATTGCACAGCTGAGCTCTATGAATATGGTTGTGGCCGAAAAAGCATTGTCCAGTCCGGCGCCTTTCTGTCCACAGGTATGCATCCAGTGCGGCACCCATGACAGCTCGCAGATTCCTTGGTGAAGGGCAGGGCAGGACAAACAAACACAACGCTTTAGAGAGCTTTGCCGCGTGGGCACCGGCTGAGGAGAGGGCGGAGTGTCTCCATTCGCTGACAAGAATGACCGGCTGGGGCTCTGCATCGTGCCGGCGGCTCCAGCAACAAGCTCTCCAGTTGGTTTGGAAAGTGCTACGAGACTCAAGCTACGTTGCGCCTACTATACAGGGTCCGATCCTAGGCACACTCCTCATGTTCAGGAATTCATTTGGCTTCGCTCTGCAACTTTATTCCTCTGGCCCAAAGGCTGGCCGGGTGTTGGCAAAGCAAGGGATTGACTCTTTGCTGCGCTGCTGGCAAGGTCCACCGATTCAAGCTGGTGCGTCTCTTCGAAGCAGCCCTCGGGTCTTGACTGCAGCAAAGGCGATGTCCAACGAGCAGTCTGCCCCCTGCATTCTGCCCTTGTGGCCCTGCCGGCGAGCACGCCTCCCCGAGCGCGAAGATCGACACAGAGTACTTAGTATTGCCCAGGTATTGCATGATATTGCTATGTACTCCATGCATCTTTTCTACTCGTGCAAAAAAACAGCTTGAAAAGCATTGATGATCTCGCGCGCATCTCTTCTGCCAATTAGCAGCTCTAGGATCGCCTCAAACGGAAGCGTAAGGATCAGGATCTGCTGTCCAGCAGCATGGGATCGCATCCAGAGAAACTAACAGCTTAGATCCGCTCAGGCTGCGGATCTCGTGTTGGCGCCACTCGGTCTCATTGCCCTGAAGCTTTCGCTCTTCATTGGTGGCTGTGTCCATCCTTGCTTATCACAAACAGGAGCAAGGTTCTTCTTCCAAACGGCTGAGGTTCGGCATTGTCTTCGTGAGCGGTGCATCGTGCAGCCCGGAAGCCATGCCGCCGAACATCCTCACTCAGATTGTGAGGCTTTGTCCATTGCTGCCGGTCACCTAGTCATGTTTCGAAGCAACTCACATCTGCGGAACAAGGCAAAGACTTAAAGATGGGAGCCCAAACCAACTGCGGTTGCAAAGATAACTTCCTCGGAAACAAGGGGTCGATCCCTTGCGGAAGCGGAAGACGTCAGGTGTTGAGAACAAAGGCACGGAATCGTCCGAGCAAATCCGTGCGTTGGACTGCCAAATCCTAGGCTGACAGCCATGGGCCATGGCGATGGATGGGTAGGATGGGTACGCAGCTCCGCAGCTCTGGACCATGTCTGCCCGTGCCCATGTGGCCTCGCCTCCGAACTGAGGCTGTTAGCCATTGTGCTGGCCACGGAGGCGCTGTGCAATGGAAGCATCGAGTCTTGCATAGTTTCCAGCTCCAACTTCATCCTCTCTAACATATGGGTCTGAGCGGAGGACTTTTTGCAGTTTCGTGGCAAGAGCTGTTGATGTCAGTTGATCGCTATGCGAATTGACATCAGCGCCGTCCTGTGATTCTCTTGCCGTTGCGCTTCTAGAAGTGACGTCAGCTCGAGTACCTGCACCGTGATGAGGACAGAGACAAACAGGATTTCACGGGACTTGCCACTTGCTCTGGGTACCACGCTGAAGGGCTGAAGGGTCCCCCATTAACTCCCGAGCGCCTTGTCGTCTGCGCTCAGAAGGCCAGGCCCTGCAACCACGGTGCCTGTGCTCTGAGGCTCTTGACTCTTGAAGTCTTGCCCTTCTGGGCTTAAGCCTAGGCCTAAGCGGTCCCGAAACTGCAGGAATCCAAACTGGACGAGCAGCTCGGTTCACGGGCTCTGCGGCTCCTGTCGGAAGCAGTTGGGGAGTCGATCCGACCTCGTTTGCATGTGTGGATCTCTGTCATTACCTAGGCCTAGCCCTTGCTTCTTGTTAATCATCCTTGATATCCCGGCAGAATCTTAAAACAGGAGTGGCAGAGACAAGCTGCTTTCTGGCAAGTATCTGGGTAGATACTCCAAATCGGCAGCCTCAGCTGTGCAGCATGGCTGGAAACCGCAGACACAAAGCGCTTCAGGCAAGGGGCTCGAGGAGATGATGCCTTCGGGGATGGAGGAGCCTCTGACATTTCCACAGGATGCGTCATCGAGCTCATGTCGCAAGGGCGCTCCAGGCACCTCGGGTAAGGCTGTCTGGACAGCGACCGGCGGCGGCTGTCGGGGAAACAGCCCCGGTCCTGGCGAAAGGCTAAGGCAGTGCCGGAGTAGGATTGGGCAGATCCTTTAGCTTGTGTTGGGGAGTGTGAGAATGTTGTATACCTGTATGTGGGGGAATAGATTGCTGCGACGCCACCCGTCTCGTGACACGACCCGAGTGTTGAAAATGCTGTTACGTCGCGAAGCAACCGTGCTTCATAAGAGAATCAAGTAATGGACGGCCAAGTTCCTGCTGGTTCCTTTGGGTTCCTGTCGGTACCTTCCAGTTTTCCTGGTTCCTTTCCTGCCGGATTTGCCGGTTCCTGCCGATACTTTCCGAGTTTTTGGTTCCTTCCTGCTCCTTGCGGTTCCTGTCGGTATCTTCCAGCTTTTACTGTTTCCTTCCCAATCCGATTCCTTTCGGCTCCTGCCGGTTCCCACCGGTTTCTGCCGGTGCATTTTGGTTCCTGCCGGCTCCTTTCGGTTCCTTCTGATTCCGGTTCCTGCGGGTTCCTTCTGGTTCCGGTTCCTTCCGGTTCCTGCCGGTTCTCGCTCCGATCCCGTTCCGTGGGAGAGGCAGGAATGGCTCTTTCCTTCTCGGTGCTGACATCTACGCCTGAACCGCCTTAACCGACACCTTGCTGCATCCTCCGCTTGCCTGTGAGAACCATCCCAGCTCATGCCTGTGGATTCATTTTCTCCTTCTCTCAACACGTCCTTGTCCATCGGGCCCGGTTAACGAAGAAACCCCTGCCCTAAATGTGTAAACTGACTTTCATTGCCCGCTCCTGTGCGGGTCCTGTGGTATCCACCATCTCCGTCCGATGCAGCTTGTTTTTGTATGCCATTCCCGGTTTCTGGCATTCATTGGCATTAGAATCATCATCCCTTCTTCCTTCTGATCATTGGCATTAGAATCATCATCCCTTCTTCCTTCTGATCATCATCATCCACAACAGCACTTCCTTCTGATCATCATCATCCACAACAGCACTATAGTCACTTGTCTTCACAGGTCGACAAGATAGTAAAAACCAACGCTGCTTGTGAAGGATCGCTCTATTTTGCTTTAAGCTCCCAAATAAGTGTCTGTGTCGCTCGTTCGCACCTAACCTCCGAAGAGCTTCGAAAGAAAGCTAGTTCAATCCTGCCACTGCAAGTCGGTTGTTCATGCCGCCTGTCCTGAAGAGGCAGAAGCACTGCCAGCAGATCTGGCGACCGTGCCACCAGAGATGGCCAGGTTGGCCTTGGAAGAAGCTTGGAGCGCCTTCTCTGCCGCAGCCAGGCGAAGAGCCTTGTGCAGACGTCTTTCTGGCAGTACGGCCATGGGATTTTGCTCTCGTGGCCTGTCGCTCTCCACGCTGCATCAGGTCGTTCAGGTGCCGGTCGCGTGCGTCCAACTCTGCCTTCAGCAAACTGCCACGCTTGGGAGTCCCAACTGCTCACAGGGGCTTAAATTGTAATAGATGTCGCTCTTGCAGCGCAATTCCAGTGCAAGGGCTGGTCTGCTATGCACGCAAAGGCGGGTTGCAGTTGCCATGCTGCGGGGATCGCTTTCGTCGTTCAAGACCTACTGTACCTGATTATGCATGGCACCTCGACATTGGGGTCCTGGGGAACCGCAGATCCTCTATCTCGTGCCTGCAGGCCGATGATGGTCTCATCACGTTCGTGCAGGCGCTGCGTCAAAGCAATCATGATGTCCTGACTATCCCAAAAGGGGATCCATCCAGCGATGAAGAATAACTACAGTACGAACTACAGAGCGTTAGTACTGTGCACATCAACCTCCCCAGGCAGAAAACTGCGTGCTTCAAAGGGAACCGTTCAATGGTCCAAGCGACCCGCTGCTTCAAGAGAAGCTGCTTGTATCGACCCACCTGCGCCTCGTCAGAATCAAGTGTGGACTTCAAGCAAACAGGCTTCAAACACAACGAACTCCGGTGCTGCATTTCGTGTTGCTACCACCAGTACCACTACTTACGGTTCTTCTTCCTGTTGTCAATACTTTCGAAGTCTATCGCTGCTACGATTCTCGCTGATAAGCTAACGCAGTCAGTGGCTTGTGCTTCTGGTACATGGTCTGTCCTTGTCATCCTCCACAGCCGCGAGCTCTCTCGCAGCTGACACGCTAGAAGCTCGGCTTCCTCAGCTGTGGTGCCCCGAAACCTCTCCGCGTCTCGTGTCGGATGCTCTGTGTTCTGCAGCAGGAGGTTTTCTGCCTGCTTCACGACGGCTGCGTGTAACATCATGTAGCGCAGGCACCAGCCAGGTCCGTGCGCAATGGTGCCATTGACTCCAAAGGCAGGCCGTGCCGATCCTGAGGCAGCAGAGTGCTACAGGATGAGGTATTTTCGGATTCTCGTAATGCAAACAGCTCAAAAATTGTGTGCAGCTCTGCTCATCATTGTTTCAGGGAGCGAATAACTCAGGGAGGTCCGATCCAATGCTCCTGCCAAGGAGCAGTATTCTCATGGTAGAGAGCTATCATATGCAGAACCAAATCGGCACGAGTCTTTTGATGCTGGTTGCAAGCACATGCACACAACCCTGCATTGTAACAGCTCTGTCCTCTTGACCTCCTGGCTACGTTCAGCAAGTTCGCTTCGCAGACGGCGAATCTCTGCCTCGTACCTGTTCGGGACCCCGTGGCTGTCGCTGTGTCACCGAGCGTTCAGCATACTTCGGACTTCTTGACGGCAGGCCTCCTGGTCAAGGTCCTGGGATCCAGATCTTCGTTCACCTGATCCAGGAGTAATCACAGGTCTCGAAGATGTTGCTCGTGAGCTGAGATTGAGATCTTGGCGGGGACTAGAACAAACGGATCGAAACGGCTCCCTGTTAATCAGCTTGCCGGCTGAAGCCTCATGAGAACTCGGAGGGCATTCACAAAACAAAATCGCAGACACCTCCTGTTCACCTACCCCGTGCCGGGGCGGGCCTGTGGAGTGGTGACGACACCCTTCGCGCGCTGGGCAAATTTCAGGGTGGACAAAGATTCCGCGAAGGCTTCGGCAGCTGGCGAAACCATGGCCTGACAACACTGTGGCGCTTTCGAGGGAGTAGATGGTTAACTAACCCGTGACAGCTAGACATGGATCGGGATCTGTGGTGGAATACTGTAAACGGCGAGACGAGGAGACATCGCCTGAACTTCTGAAACCAGGCCCACGTGGTAAGCTTGGCTGTTTTCGGTTCAGCCAGGAGGCCATCATTGTAGTGCGGCAGTTTCCACCAAGAGAATCCTCCAGTAATCTTGTCAATTTCGAATCCCGGTATGGAACGTGGGGTCGGCAGACAGGGCCACGCTGTTCCGTCAGCGCTGAAATCACGTTGCCTCGGACGGGGTTCCCACAGTTGAAGGTAGTCACAGTACTACAACTTATTATAACACTTGTTCTAATGTTATTGTACTTTTTGTTTCACTTATACGGGGTTCGAAGGGCTCTTCAGTTCCGAGGTGCCCAGAGCTGACAGGCTTTGATTGATCTTCTTCGTCTCCTCCAAGCGCTGGCCCGTCGCGCCTCGCAAACGGCTGTTGAGAGTCTGCACACATCGCTTAATTTTTCAGCCAGAGTGGTATCAGTATCGTTGTTGTTCGCTTATGAGCTGGGTCGTGATCTTGAGTTGTGCTACCAGTATCTTGGCCGCGAGTGGTCGCAGGGAAAGGGCCATCGTGGGGGCGCGCCAGCCGTAAAGGTGCACATCTGCCAAATCCAGCGGAATACACGTGTATTCCGGATAGTGTCCCATGTCGTCCGGCCTGGAGCCCCGGAAATGTGAAGTTCAAGCCTCTCGAGGAACATCGCTCCTTCCCGATCCTGCTTAGCGTAGTGGGGCTAATTCTGGCCGTTGCTCCTCCTCTGAGACTGTTTGGGCTGGCACGCTTGTTCTCGGACAGTTTGAGACTACAGCAGGTCGAGCCCACCAGCACAAGCTTAAGTACACAAAGCGGCGGTGCAAGGCTCTCCGGGTGCCTGTAAGTCGTGGCCTTTCCGAGCCGGCTAAGTCGACCAAGTTCAGCCGTCCGGTGCGTTTGCCCTCCAGGGTCTCATGCTCAACCACCTCGAGTGGTTGAGAGATACGCACAAATACACAGGTCCTACTTTATTGAGACCATGCGAAATCTGATACCTGAGGAGACGACAATAATGAAAACGGCATGAGATCGGCTTGAGGTGTCATTGGCACCGGTTTGAGCTGTTGCCCTTGCCGACGACCCATGCTCCATCAGAGTCTGCACCTCGCAAGCATGGATCGCGAACTGGATATTGCCAGAGTCCCAACACGCAAATGACAGCTTCAGTGCCTCATCAGGGCTCCGGCAGAGCCACTCGGAGAGACCTTCAACGAAAACGCCCTTCCTCCGGTCTTCGCCTCAATTGGTCATTGAAGGCCTCGCTCGACAGAGCCTGGCATCGATCGCAGGCGAGCGGCGAATCATGAGATGCGACCGGTCGGGCTTCAGGAGGTCGGAGATGACTTCGTTATAGATCTGAAGATAAGATGCTCGGACCTCGGTCGTTGATTTCCCGTCAATGTCACGGCTGCCTCTGCTCGGGCGGATCCAGGCAAGAAGCCTGGAAAGATGCATGGCCGTTCTGAGCCTCTTGGATGTGCTGGAAGATGTCCTTGGAGGTGCTTAAGCGCGACATAAACTGCAAGGAAGCCGACGAGAGTGCTGCAGCCACGGAAGTCCTCCATGGACCGCGGGATGATGCCATGCCCATCCTGTCCCTGACATCCCTCCATCGTGTAGGTCTTGCCCGTGCCGGTTGGACCGTAAGCCAAGATCGTGGCATTGTATCCATCCAAGGCCGACATGACCTGAGTCAGGACTGAGAAGGAGTAGGCGGGGCATGGCGCGGGGCGGGGCGGAGCAGCGGAGCGTCCAGTCCAGCTTTAGCCGGAAGCGAGCGGCGGAGGATCGCGCCGTGCTCGTGTAGACATCTGGCTGGGAAGCAATTTGGTCGTACCTTGTGCAACGGATTGCAGGAAAGCTGCGACAAGAAGCTAAAAAGCAACAGACATCCACAATTGGCTGGGCAAGTCAGCCAAGCTTGCAAGAAAGGTGCACATGATCGAACGTGAATGTATGGGTGTTCACGACCTGACTCGTCCCGCTTGCCCTGTCACCAGCGTTCATCTCCGCTATTGTCTCGTAGAGACATATCCTTGGGTAGATGCTTGGCACCTAGAATGCACAGGCCACAACCGAGAGCGATTCCTCAAGAGCCAAGTGTCTGGGAAGTCCCGGTAACAGACCTGCGAAGTTGGCACGGGCTGCATCCCCACCCCATGTTAGAGTTCCTTTCATACTGGCAACCGAGCTGCACCACGTGCTGCCAAACCGGCGATGAAAGCTCTCGATCCAGCGGGGGGCGCACACGTATGACCACGCGAAAGTACCTCCAAGCGAAACCTCTCATCTCTCTGACTTCACTCTGTCTGTAGTTAATCACCAGATCTTGATTACATCCTGCTGCTTCCGGATGTTCTTCTTGGGTCTAGGTCGATGCATGAAATAGTGTCTGGCACATGTCACTCAGGATTCCTGGACTGGAACTGGTTAGCAGGTGAGTGTGCATTGAGTGAGACAACCTCGAGCCAACTAGAAGTAATGGCATATGCCTCGCAAGCCGTGCGCACGAATTTAGCAATCTTTTCCTTGAAAGCACACAATGGCAGAGCAACTGTGTTCGAAGAGTTTTCTTTCCAGGGCCCTCAATCTCTCCTCCTTCCCTGTGCTACTGTTGCTGCTTGTTCAAAACGTTGTCATTCATGTTCTTTTTCTGCTTGTTCTCTGTTTTTTCATCCCTCAGCTGTCGTTTCAATTTCCCTCCCGTGCTCAGTGCAGGGCTCGTCTGGCTGGTCGAAGAACTCGGCCTCTAACAGACATGCCGGCACTTTTACCACTCAAATAAGAGGTTTACCGTGGTATCCGAATTTTGTTGCTATGCTGTGCCATGTTTTTCAATGGCCTGTCGTGCGTTCATGCCCGTCGAGGGCACTCCGGAGCCTTGGCTCAGCAAGTCAGTTCGGCATCCGTGGTAGCATCTCAGATAACTTTACGACTTTCGACTTTCATCCTCCACTCTTTGGCTGTGGGGCGGCTGAGTGGTGCCAGTGCTCCCAGCACCTCGGAGTCCACACTCGCGTTGCCGACTGAAACAACTCAACTGCACGGAACAAGGGGGCAAGGGGGCGGCAATACGGTTGGGTTGGCAGCGCGCTAACAACGCTAACATCAAAATTTATGCAGTGGCGCTGAAGCCGTGCTCCAGTGATCCATCCACGGAGCCAGCGCGGCCACCCATGCTAGTGTCGCAGCATGGCAAGGATCATCACCGCCAGGTTTCTGGAGATATCTGCTAGGTTTACAACGTGATGTACAAAGGGGAGCTTCTTGGTGATGTTGCCTGAACGACCTGCACTAGGTCTAAGGCCACTCAGGCACACTCTTGTCATGTGTACAAGGTGTGCCATTGCACAAATAGTCTCGCTGGATACAGCTTGTGCACCGAGCCGAAAGGAAGCGGAAGCGGCCTTTGTGCAAACACAGAGAGAGAGAGAGAGAGAGAGAGAGCGAGAGAGAGAGAGAGAGAGAGAGGGAGAGAGAGCGGATGATGATGATGATGAAAGACGAAAATGGCCCTGCCCGCACTTTTCGAGTGGCACTCGGTGGACCGACTAAAACATGCGGCCGTCCAGATAGGCTTGCAAGTTCTCCTCATCGGTTTCACGATCCTCCGAGTCGAGGCCACGATAAGACAACCTGGGATGGAACATCAATGCCTTTTCCCTCGGCAAAACGGTGGCCGCATGTTGCCGCACGAGTAGCTCGTATGCCAAATCTTCATCGCTGAGGTTGCGAATCTGCTGCCACTCCAGCGCATTCTTGATGTTCACCACATTGTCCGCTTTCTTTTCGAGTACCTCCAATCCTCAGCCAAGGACGGCAACTCAAAGATCCAGATCGTTCATCACTCCAGTCACTGCCATGCCGAAGTGTAGACGATGGCTGCCCAAGCATCCTAATCGATAGCATTCGGTCTCCACTTCAGCTTTCGTCCAGGACGCGAAATTCGCCTTCTTGCCTCGGCAAAGGAACCCGGCAGTCAAGACAAGAGCAGTACCGAGCAGTGACAGCAATCCAGCAAAGAGTGGATTCAGTGGATGCACCAGCAATCAACCGAATGTCCAAAGGTTGATCCCAACTACGGCTTCTTGGAAGACCTCCCTTCGACTCGAAGTGTTCCGTCCAACATTAATACATCGCCAGAGGGCCGTAAAGTCGCTTCAGCATTTCCCTGCGAGATCCCGACACGAGCTCCTGTGCACTTGGCACAAGCAAGTGCGTGGGGCGGTGTGCTACAGTATGCCAACCCCATCTATGGATACTCTGTAGCTTGCTTTTGCAAGGAGGGAAATGGGAACCTCCTGTCGATCCTGCACTGCATTCGAGAGTGCGTGCCAAGGCACTGCAACATCCCGCAGTCGTTCTCGCAGTTCATCGTCACTCATTTCACGAAAATGCTCCTTCCCGGTGGGCTGTCGCAAATGCGGCGACTTTGGCATGTCAGTTCACATGGCTCTTCCGAATCTCGGCGCCTCCCTCGCCGGCAGCGGTCGAAACCAAATGCCGGCCTTCTCCAGAGTGTCCGTAATTGCCTTTCGGCCAGCTTGGTAGGTCACAGCTACTTACATCCTCGACCTTCCCGAATCTGCCCCAATGCGCCTCACTGTCGGACAACGCTGCGGTAGAGCGCACGCGCCTTCGTGAACTAGCAGAGTGGTGTAGATCCGACACTATAAGGTCACATGCATGCGACTCTTCGGGCACTGTCTATCAGAATGCCAGAAGTACAAGTGCAAGACTTGTTCAGGACATGTGGCTGGTCTGGGCGTTGTGCACGGACATAGGGCTCAGGAACAAAGCCTTTGCCAAATGACAAAGCCGCCGGCCAACTAGTCGAAACATGCATACCACGCATCACAACAAAATTCAGATTCTGCAGCTTCGTGGCAAATCGTGTCAGCGGTCTCGGGGAGGACTTCCCCCATGGAGCCTTCGAGGCCTATCAAGCAGGACCAGTGCAGGGACACGGCTTCACGCTGCGAAAACTCCCCGAGCATTGCAGCTAGGCGGCGAATGTCTTGGGTGTTGTCAAGCCGACTCCTCCACATGCGAGGAAGGAAAGAAACAGAACCAGTGCTGGGAAGCAAACTGCAGACAGGTCGATCTTTCGCGTCGATCTCAATGCATGCTTACTCGCTCCTCAACGCAGGCTGCAAAGCCCCATATTGTGGCGTGTATGGCCTGAGGTTGAGGAAAAAGAGCCAAGAGGTTCCAGTATGTTCCAGAGAAAGGCCTTTTGCATGACCAGCCGTTGTCGATTTGATGAAGCTTTGCATTCCTTTTCGTGTAACTCGGCAGATGCCTCGTGTTCGAGACTTTCTAACACTGCCAAGACGATGAGGCCGATACTTGTCTGGAGGTGGCGGCAAGGTGCTGAACCTTGGACCTCGATCCTGCCACAAGGCATTCCGGGCTCCGGTGCTCCGAGATCGCAAGCCACAGCAAGTACGGCACGACTTACGCACTACTACTACTACTCCTGCTACTCCTGCTACTACTACTACTACTACTTTACTTACTGCTTCAGAAGGGGAGGCCAGGTGAAGGCACATCTCTCAAGCGGCATTCGAGTCGCAGCTTTTAAGGTCAGTCAAAACAGGCAGAGGCATCAGCGTGCAAAAACAACTCGTCCATCACAGGGGCGGTCCTTTGGATCGGCATAGCCATCCCTGTGAGCAGAGGGCGCCGAGGGCAAGCCCACTTTACCGGCGGAGGCCATCGGACTTGGGTGCTTTGCCCCAGGATGCAGCCTGCAGTCCGGCATCAGAACCTCATACTGCTGGCCATGAGAAATTGACGCCGCCCTTGCCTGCTGCGTCCTTCTGGCCCGATGCGCGTCACATGGCCTCGCAACTTTGTGTGGAAGGGCCCTGTGATCGTTTGACGTGAGCGGCCAGGCGCATGCAGCACGGGAGCTGGAGCTGACTGACGACAAGCCCGGGTACGATCTCTCTCTCCAATCGAGACAAGGGAAGCTTCGGCAAAGGTTCATTTTGCGAGGCATGTCTGCCGGAGTCAATCTTGGCCGCAAGCCGATTTGGCTTCGCCAAGATTCGGTGCCATCCTCGCGAGAGAGTCAGCTGGTTCAGTTCTGCAAGTTCAATTCGTTCGGCACATGGGTCGAGTTGTCGACGTCGCCAATCGGGCCGCTTAAGATTCTTCGAACAGAGCATCTCAACTCTCTGAAATCCCGGAAAGCCTGCCAAAGGCATAGGAGATCAATCCGTTACCATTCCGAAGTCTGGTCCTCTGTGGTGTCACGCTCGGCTTTTCGCGTCTGCTTGGCCTGGGGAGGGCTGAAAGGCTTGGGGTTTCAAGGCCTTACAGCCCGATGCCCAAAGCAGCTTAGAACCGGTGCCCTCGCCCTCGTCACCACTGGGGTCGCCCAGGTGTTTGTTCTATGCCTGTCCGGAGATTGGTTGCGTTTGGAAAGCCCGCTCCAAGAGATCCTACCAACGCAGTCTGAGTCTTGTTCTGTTTCAACTCTAGTGCCCAGTTCGCGGGGCAGTAATCCACATGGAGAGCTTGGCAGAGAGGAGTCAAGTAAGTCGACTCCAGGCATTGGTACCAAAACCAACACTGGGGAACGTCTTGACTCATAGAGGGCAGAGAGCGAACAGCAAGGGAATGCCAGCAAGCAAGCGAGCAGGATCGTCGAACTCCATGCTCGAAAACGTTCGGAATGTCAGTTGTGAGAGGTGCAACCACGGGGCTGAAATTCGGGTTGCCAGATCATCTTGCAAGCGAGAGTGAAAGCTTGGGCAGCCAAGTCCGAATTTGTGTATCGGTCCCACGTATCTCGCCGAAAACCTCCAAGTCGGTTTACCTTCAACCTTGGATTTATTGCTTACGATTCCGGTCCTCGACCAGGCGCCTTGCGCTGCGAAGGTCACGAAGCTTGAGGCATGTTCTGCTAGGCATGCCATCAACTCTGTCAGGGCTTGGCCGTCAAAAACCATGGAGCCTATCAGTGAGGATCACGGGCTTCGAGCCTTCTTTTGCTTGTGCGTGCTGCAGGAAGATACTCTGAAACTCTGAAAGCTAATTCCAAGTTCAACATACAAACGCAACCCGACATCAACTGCAGAAAGTGCTGTCGTGTCATCGATCCGAATTGCCAAATGCACTCAAGAGAGGCCTTTGTGCGCCCCTCGGACACCTGTGGCCTCCACTCGCTGAAAGCCCCCCTTCCCTGCCTCGCAAAGACGCTTGCCACCACAACAGAGCCTGCCAGCACGGATGTAGACGGCGCGCCTTGACACGGGTTTTGGAGAGGATTTGTCATGCAGATCTCGGATAGCTTGCACTCACAGCAGGACTGAAGCATCTGCTCTCAGTCGTCGTCAACCTTCCTGCCGAGCTAAGGTATGGCCGTGCACAGGTCGGCCTCTCTGCGGAACTTGACACCGGACTCGCCCAGGCTTCGAGGTGAGCCTGTATGGAAAGGGCTTGCTTCTGCATTTCTGCAGTGCCACGTAGTTCGGACTGAGTGGTTCGAGTGGGAGGTTGGTGGGCTTTAAGAGCACAGCCGGACTCTGCATGGCAAACCGCCAAGGCTTCAATGGCCGAGGGACTCAACTTGCCCTTTGAATCGAAACTTTGAAGCGCGAATCCGCCTCTCCACAAGCATGGGCGGTGTCGCGCCCAGCGCGACCGCCTTGCAAGTTTTCGGCAGGGCTGATGCTCGGGCGTTGAGGCTCCTGTGTTACAGAAGGATTTGGAGAGGCAGTGTGTGGAGGACTTCAGTGTTGCAGCCTTGGCGAGCAGCACCATGGCAAACTGCAAGGCAAGTAGTGGGAACTCCTACAACATCAAAAGTCAGACCTTGAAACTTCGCCCGTGCGCAGGAAAAGAACGCGTGGACCCGTGGATGTTGTGACGAAGCTGCTTCAGTCCACGTCAAGAAAAACGCTGCCTGCACCTTGAATCTTGTAGCTGGTTTGGTGACTGTGCTCGAGCCAACAACTGAGGACTGCTCTCAACAGGCCTGCGCTCCCTACCGCCAAGAACATGCAGCAGCAAGTGCCGGCAGTTCGCATGAGCGTGCCGGAACATCTTCTTGATGATTTCTAGCCTGGTCGACAAGACATGGGACTTTGTTCACACTCACGTGCGAACGAACCAGCTTCCCTTGATGCGCACCATCTCCTACGAACGCTTGTGTTGGCTTTGAATCTTCCGATTGCTCTGTGCTTGAGTATAAGCCCTTCCATTGGCAGGCCGCAGACCCTGCTACATTCCTGCGGCCTCTGCTGGCTGCAGTTCTTACAGTGCTACAACCCTAGACTCTAGATGGGAGGAAAGGAACCCAAGTCATGCGATCTAGTACACACTCGAGGTTTCGGATGAGAGAACAGTGTCTAAACAGAAGCGCAGAGAGAGAGAGAGGGACAAAGAGAGACAGCGAGAGTGTGAGAGTGAGAGCTTCGATACAGCTTTAGTAACTATAGTTATGGTTATAGGCTCGGCCATTCTCGGACTAGTCTCCCCTAATAGTGCCAGAATTTTACTGTGGTCTTGGCCCGTTTAAACTTCGGCCCCATTCCGGGCCTCATGTTCCCCGAAAATTATGTCTAACGTTAGGCTGAGGTTTACCAATCTGGAAAATCAACCAACTTGTAAAGCTCTGGCAGCGAGCTGCAGGTTGGTGGCGGCACCTGATGGGCTTTGATCGCCTGCCAAGCCGGTGCACAGCGCGTAGCAGCGAACCTTTGCCTTGGCAGTGTTGCACTGGCTTGGGTCTTCCCGGAACGAAGAGGTGTCAACACTGGTTACGAGGGAGTTCCGGCATTCATCATGCTAAGGGCATTCTGAGATTCTTGATGATTCTAAAGGCGGGCTAGGAGAAATTCAAGGAGGCTCCTCACTGGCACACGACGCACAAGAGGGAGCCTTAGAAAGGAGTCGTGGTCGGTTACAAAAACACAGACACTGCGTCAACACGTCGACCCTTGTGGGCTGGCTGAACATCAGTTTCTCTCCAAGCTTTTAAGCCGAAGTGGGACAGCAGCAAGGCTACGCAAGGCTTGGGCATCGCCTATGTTAATTAACCTGCAGATCCGCGTTGCTGGCAAAGCAACGCAGTGTTCAACTGAACAGCTTGAGCACAACGCTGTTTATCGTGCCGATCATAGTATCCACAAGTGTATCCACAGCCGGTACTTGTAGCCCCCTCTTGACTCTTGACTGACTTCTCAGCACTGTGGCAAATCCTGCAATGCTTCATATCACAAGCCTAAACCCCACAACAAACAGCACTAACTGCCTGGCTTTCTTGGGCGCATACTTCCACAAGCTGGTGCTTCTTGGACTCACAAACCTGGAGCTTCCAAACTGACAACGAGGAGGATGCATTCAATTGGGTCTTCTGCCTGGAACATGAAGTAGAACTTGCCACCGATCTCGCGTATGACCGCCTTCTCGGAAAAGACTAGTGAGGCGGCCCCTTAGTGTCAAGAAGTGCATGCATCCCGTCGCAGCAGCTAGTCATAGTCGCTCTGGATCTTTCAGGTTCGGTTCAACTGCCATCTTCGCATTCGGGTACCCCTGACATGACATCATCCCATTCCTGCGAAGCTCAAAGCAACTGAGTTGCTGATGCTGTCTCGTGTCTCGCATGGGCTTCGATAGAGGTCGTTTTCACTGCTCCGACCAGCTGGCGTTCGAGTATGTATGCCAGTGCCATCAGGAAGAAAAACGGCAGAATGTCCTGGCGGCTCGTGACATGTCTTTGCCGCATTTCTTGCCTGCTTGCTGTGCAATCATGCAGCAGCTGCAGGTGGGAACACGCGACACCAGGGTGTGCCCAGGTGCCAAGATTGCAACACACGAAGGTTGAAAGATAGAGCCTGCCGTCAAATGTCAGCAGGAGATGCGTCTGCTCGGCCTACATCAACCACCTCAAGTCTCGTGAGCGTTACAAACCTTGGTCTAGCAAGCCGGGCAAGCCGGGCTCGAGCAAGACACTCCGAGTCAAGGAGCCAAGCTGCCAACTTGGCCACACACACATTCAACAACATGCGACATTTGCACTGATTCTCCGTAACGTTGCATTATGTGTCTGGTGTTGGCAGATGTTGGCAGCTTGACTGAAAAAAACATGGTTGGAGCGACAGGCGATGTGATTTAACCACCGCCAAGGCCAGGCTCTTGGCCGACATGCCAGCCATGAGCGACCGGACCGTGAAGCATTCGCGTTAAACAGGCAGTCCGACCTTTGGTAGGACACTGCCCTTCCAAATTCAAGAGGGATCATCAGGTGTTCCTGTCGAAAGGCCGCGAGTTCCAATTTACGATCGCAGGAAGGAGCGTGATCAGTCTTTTTGAGTGTCTTTTATGAATCCGGCAATGCTTTCTGCACCAGCACCATGCTCCGACAAGGGGCAACCCATTCCCGCCTCGAGCCGAGGGTGTCCAATGTCCCTCTCCGAAGCAAGCCCTCACAGCGAGAAGCGCTGAAGCGGGGTCAAGAAAGGTTGGCAGAACCAGCAAGGGCTCAATGACCGCACAGGTTCCGCTGCACTGTGTGCAGCCTAGCAGCAGGACCAAACGCCTCAGCAAAGGGCTCGCAGTTCACGAGACGGCAGATGTGACACTGCTATAGTCCGTGCGAATCAAAACCAAACTTCTTTGCCACGGCACTGAGCCGGCCTGGCTGCCTCCTGTAGATGACATGCTGTGTGACATCGGAAATGCTAAGTTGCCCGCGGCTACATTCCCAGACACGAGGTGTCGCTTCAGCTTCAGGCCGGAGTTGACTCGATTTGACACCCTCACTTCCCCCTCAGGAGTTCAGTCCTTCATTATCCATTAGCGGCTTCACTGCCTCAGTCTGAATGTTCGCACAATCAGATACATTCCAGGGCTGCCCATGCAAAGGCAAGAGCAACATCCGGAAGGCTTCAGCGATGCATCCAAGATGCGCGAACAATCCCCTGCGACATGACTTGTAGTTTGTCCGGCAAGGCTTTTAAGCTCGACTTTGACACTAATGCTCTGCAGTGCGGTTCACAACAACTGATCCAGTCAGGTGAGCTACGACCAGTAGCACAAAGAGATCCTCCAAGCAGCAACTTACAACACCAGCCTCAACGGCCCAACAAAACCATGGCGATCGGTCCAAGAAGCGTTTATTGCCTCCAGCCTCCGGCATGCATACCTCCACCTTTGGTTTCTACATGCTGTAACCTGCCTTCAGCGTCTTCTCGGTCTTCGTACCTTGGCATGCATTGGCACAAGGAGTTGCAGTTGGGCATCATCAAAACAAATTTGACGCAGTTCCAGCTTTATAACGTCCCCCCGTAAAGCATGCCAGGCGACAAAGCATCAGGAGCTTGGCCACGTCGATGCTTTTCGCTGGACCTGCTGCGGTGCTCCGCTTACACTCTGTGTGAACACACCGCAGGAACCCCGCCTCGAAGGCGAGTGGCCCCTTCCATGAACTCGTTCCTTGGATATTGACTTGAAGTGCAACGACTGAGAACATGATGCTTGGAGATGTCACGCCAGATTCAAAAAAATGCCGCTTACCCGGTCCCGCAACATCTTAAGATACTGCTGGTGCCCTGTGGCACATTGGCTTTGCCGCCTGCATTTCTAGGTCCGGTGAGCTGGAGCGGGGAGGGCAGGGATAAAGCTTCAATGCTGCAGCTGAATACCACCTTATTATCATGCTCCCAGTGGCACAGAGATCAGCCCATCGCCACCATCCAGCAAAGTGAACAAACTCTTGAGGTCTGAAGATTCAAGCTCCTGGGTATGCAAAGCCGGGTGGGAAGTTGCATTGCGACAACTGCTTGGGAGATGACCCTCCTAAGTTTACATTTGCCAAGTACGATGCCACAATGAGGACTCTTGAGTTCCATTCACTCTGCCTTCAATGCACAACGCATGTCCACATATGGCGACACGTAACATGCAAAGCGGCAAACTCAGCGTGCACAGTCATGAATAAAACATTGCTTACAGAGCGAACGGCGACACACTTAGTGCACAGTGACGTATAAGTATGCAGCATTTTCAGGAAGCATCTCCAGAGCAATGGTCTCACAAAGCGCCATGTCGGCATGACATCATAGAACGCAGTTACACATTTCAAACTGAGCAGATACTGTACCGGTGTCTAGTGGCAAGCTGGCTCATCCAGAATGCCATCTTCGGACCTCGGTTAGTGAAGCAACAACTAGATGATGCTAGATGCGTAGAGGATTCCTACGATGCCAAAGTAGCCCTCAAAGGAATTTGCACTCTGACGCGATGCCAAGTGATGGTGAAAGTGCAGGCTGTGCAACTGTCACTCTCTGTTAAGTTCGACCAATTCGCTGGAGATCGCCTCGTTGAACTCGTCCCAACTGAGGAGCCCGTCACCTGTGATTGCCATGGCCATTCAAGACAGCTTCCTTTAAGAACCCTCCAAGCCGAAACCAGATCTAGGATTCAGCGTGGCAGGTCGCCTGAGGTGTCCAAAGCCAGGAACATGTTCTGTAACTTATTCATGAGGTTCCGCTGTGCCTGCAGGCAATGCTTGAGTCGGCATTCTGCATTGCGTGCGGACCATAACGAGCAATATGCACTGCGAAGCCAGCCTTCTGTTTGGCTTCCTCGCGGGCACATTGAAACCAAATTTGCACACGGTGGCATCGTCTGTCGGCAGACAACAAAAATTTCTGCCAGGCTGCGAACTGAAGCTCTTCATCTGCGTGTGCGACTTTAAGTGTGCTTTGGACAAACACTGCCTTGCATGCCAAGAAGTTGATGCAAAATCTTCCAGAAATCGCTTCGCAAGCAGAACATATGCCAAATGTATTTGCTGAACAGGGAAGCTGCATTCACCACGTTCAAGACGGCAAAGCCTGGAAGGGATCACCCCAGCTGCGCCAAATCGGACACGACGGAGCAACTATGCGTGTTGGTAGCGGAAAGCAACTTGAAATGGCGTGCACAGCGGCACTGTGATGCACAGCCCTTGCATTCCCGACATAGGATGGCCTACGAGACATCGGTAGAGCAAGAAGAAAAGTGTCCACCACTCTGTCACCTTGCAGTCGAAAATCTGCAGACTACAGAATCCAGTGCCGGGATTGTACCGGAGTGTGTCTCCCGCGAGCTGCAGCCAAGAGACATTATCCGTCAACACCCTACATGCAGGAGCCCAATTTGCAAACAAAATCTCCTTGCGCGCGCGAAAATTTGTGCACCGGGATTCCACAGTAGTTCACTCATGGTTTGTCATGAAGTGCGATCAAGCTTCGAACATTGTGAGGAAAGAGCCGCTGAATGTGCCTAGGTCGCTGTCCAACCGAAGCTACTCGAACAAACACACACAATGTTCCGACGACAGCTGGTCGTCGCATTTTGCCGCCCAGGCTCCATAGTACCTGGAAGCACGGCTGCAAGCAACATTGATCGAGCCCTGACCGTCTACTGACACCGATGTCTTGTAACTCAATATGAGCTGACATAGTTCCTTGCCGACAACAACTCGCGCATTCTCGTCTGCACGTCTTCGTGCTTCCTTGAGGTTGAAAGGTTGCTCGCCGTGCTCGTCGTGCGCAATGAAAGAGCCATGAAAGCCACAGCCACTGAGCTACTTTGAAAGCCTGCCCGCACGAACTGAACATGTCTAGGCGGCCCAGATGCCGGAAAACAGCCCTCCGCACTTCCACGTCGATGTTGTTGTCCTTGCGCAGCTCGCGGGGTTTCTCCGCAAGCTTTCCGTTCCGTTTCGACTGTCGGATGCAACAGTAGACACTGCAGCCGCAAAGACACTTAGCTGAGTCAGTGGCCACAAGGAAAAAGTGAAGCACGTTACTCGCGAAGAGTGCGGCGATGCACTGGATGCAGGCCTGGGCTTGAAGCTTCGTTTTCAGTGTCTTCCGTTCAGTGTAGCTCCAGCACAGAAAGCAGGAATTGCAGACAGGTGGCAAGCAATGACATGGTCCATACAAGGACAGTCCCACCTCACACAATGACATGGAATGTGCAGACACAGGGACTGTCACGACAAGCTTGGTGGGCCCTATGGGGTCAGCGCTGGCTCTCAGGCAAGACATGAGAAACGCCAGGGACTCCAGCGACTGGGAGATCCTCGCAGTTGCATCCAGTGAGTGAAGGCAGGAGCGAGTGTCGCCAAATGTCAGCTCCATGCCTCACTACCTTCAGCGCACGCACCAACTTGCCAAAGCGGATCAAGCGCAAAATCCTTGCGAGTCAGTCGAAAGCCACGTCGCTCTCTCCCGGTGTGGTAAAAAGCCAATGCAACTCACTTTGCGAAAGAGCATCCCGAATGCAAAGAGAATCGGATCAACACTCGTGGAGATAGATCAACGCAAGCATTTGTAGCTTTCCCGTGCTGGATAATTGCGGCAGAGCTTCATTGGCTTGATGGGGAAGTTCTCTGCTAGCACGTAGACAGTCCAGGACAGCACTACCACCTGAAAAGCAGCCCATGCCAACGCGGGCCAACTGTCAAAGATTGAAGCACGGTAGGGCAACGATCGCATCGCAAGTTCACCCAACTGACAAGAGATGGACCACGTGCGATGTATGCATGCAGGCATGTGTTTAACGAATGTTTTCAGCAGCTACAAGTGAGCAGACAACGAGGTGCTTGAGCGTACATGCATGGTAAAAGCATGCAGCTGATTGTTCCATGCTTGCGTCAGGCTAATCTTGACCCAGTCGGCGAACACGCATGGCATGTTTCTACAACAGGGGAGCCGGAAAACGAATCGTCAAGTGGACACTGGATTTGACCGCCGTAAAGTTCCCCCAGGAGACCCTGCGATCGCAATAGTCGGGACATGATTTCAACATTTTGGAGCCACCATCTAAAGTCAGGACCAAACCAAACTAAACAGCTCGACATATCGTTTCCTCGGTCTCGGTAAGAAGCACAAGGAATCTCAGCATCTCAGCACAGCCACAGCCAGCGTTGCAAGGGATCGGTGATGAATGAAGCCACAACCATAGATCACACGCATGCACACACACATGTGTGTGTGTGTGTGCGCGTGTTTACGTATATATCTGCGTGTAGACCAGTGTAGACGTTTGAATTACAAGACCATGCCACTGTGCCTGCCTGCATATGCGCATATACAGTGATACATTATTATAGCACATTGTTTATGTATAATTTTGTATGTATATATTTATGCATGTATGTACATACACATGTGCGTGCACACACACAAAAAAACAAACCGTATGCACATATATCGATTAAGACCACTATAATCACTATAAGGGACATAATGATGTAAAAACAGTATTATAGTATATATGTGCATGTGTGCATGTGCATGCCATGCCTCGACGCGAAAGAGGACAACAACAAAAAAACAGCTTGATGATGTTTCCCCGAAGAGAATCGCAGAGATGTGCCACTGAATCCCGTACAACTCTGCGAAAACTCATCTGCCATCTCCAGCTTTTCTGCAAAGCTTAGGCTTAGTCTATCAGGTCAGGCACATGCATGCAGCAACAGTTCCAGAAAGGTCTGCGACCAAGCAGCCAATAAGTCAATGTAGTTGGATATTCCACCCCGCCAGAACATCCCCCTCGGGCACAAAGGCTGGGCTGGCCGCGAGCACACCGCCAAACCGGGTCAAGTACTACAGGGGCCTAGGGTTTTTGGGGTCCATAAAACTATAACTATAAGTTCTATAAGGAACCCCCAAAATACTATTGGTAATTATTTAGACACCCATGTTAAGGATCTTGGAAAATGCTTGAAACATGTGGCAAGGTTGTGAAGCAAAGCACTCGAAGAACATGATGCAACAAGACACACTGAGGGGAAAAGAGTCCGCCCCACCCCTTTCGAGACTACTGCACTTCATCCCAGCAGAGCAACTGCAGTATTGAGATTCGCAGAGTGACATCGATCCTTGGCTTCCCACGGGAAAGCGCTTTGTCCGTGCCTGCCCGGCCACCAGTCCAAAAAGCAAAGCACAGTGCAGCCAAGCCGCGTAAATATCACCTAGCTGCACGTGCAGAATTTCGCTGTTGCATCAAGATATGGCAAGATTTGTAGACACTGTGGCTCGGGAGTCTGTGACTTTTTCGGTCGAAGGCATGTGGCAGGTTGTGGTGGGCGTGCTACTTTGGAGTAACTCCCCTTGCTGCCAGGAACGGAAAACACCATATCCACGTAGTAAAGGAAGTCATTTCCTCAGGTACCACAGGCATCCACTCCATCTCGGGATGCTGCAGTTTCCAGGCCCCTTGCCCCAAGCGAATCTGTCTTGGATAGAGCTTTGGTAGAACCCATAGTCCAGCAAATAGCCAATCCTCAGCCGCAGAGCATGAGGCCGTCGTCGCAGGTTGACCGAGCCAGTGCCAGCTGTCGCACATGCCCGTAACCACGTCAACCCCAATTCTTGCTTGTATGCAAGGTGCTCCCAGCCATCATACTGCAGTTCGAGTGCCATGCTGCAGATCTGAGCCCGATTCAAATCTCTTTCTGTTGAGCATTCCGCTCTTGAACTTGGAGAATACAACATGGCAAATGTCGTATACACAGCAGTCAGTAAGTGCAGAGCATTCAGGCACAGAAGCCCTGCAAGAAAGAGCTCGAACTTCTCCTGGAGCACCAGATTTTCACGTATCAAGATGAACCTCACCACGCCGACTTGAACCCGAATTGCCCTGTGAAGCATGCCGGTCCGAGATGAAGAAAGCTTGCGCGCGCTGGAATCGCGTCCGCGCGGGCTCGACAATCTCCTTCGAAGAATCCTCCTGGACTCACGGATCCAAGCAATGGAGAGGGATCTTCAGCAAGGTTTCTACTGTTATTGTGCGTGACTCTTGCGAAAGCTGTGGGGCTTCCAAGGCCCGGTAGTCCAAGTCACCGGGTCCCTCACATACCGTATGACTGCCCTGTGCTAAGGCTTTAGGGCCCCAGTGCCCCACCGAATATGCGCCCAAACGAAGGGCAACAAATGCAAACACGAATGGCAAAGAAAGAACACCAACGATGCACGCTGCGGTTTGCATTCATTCTTGTTTTATGCCGGTCCTCCCGCCCTAGGCTTGGTAGACGTTGCTTTTTGTAGACAATCCCTGGACTCGCACTCTACCTTGCCCGAGAGGAGCGGACATGTCCATAACGGAGAGAAGCGGAATCAGAAGTCCGATTATGCCATAGGGTGCATGTTTTGCCCAAGCCAGTCACGACTGAACTAAAGAACGAAGAGACAGAAAAAAAGAATCCTCAGTGCGGTGATGGAGCCTCTGACGGCCTGAGATTCTCCGATTCTTGCCGATGCTGGACCAGGATATCTATAAACTTGGAGCATCACATCTTGGAATCAAGACTGCGTTCTGAATTCAGCAGCCCTGACGGCAGGAATGTCCTCCTTGAAAGCCTGACCTGCTCCTTCGTGTCCATTCTTCTCGAGGTTCCCCGAATATGGAGAGTGAAGACCAGGACTGCAGTGATTTCTTGCCATCACATGCAACTGAAAGAGTTAGAGCTACCACAATGGGCGTCTGGCCTGCGCGAGCCCTCTTTCGAGGAATTTCTAACGGGCTGCACCTTGAAGGTCATCATGCGTAAGAAGGGCTGGTTACTGCCAATGAGACGCATGCGGTAAGAGATTCGATTACATCGAGCCTACACCTGGGACACTGCGGATGCTGGTCAAAGCTTCTTGGGCACTGAGCACAGCACTACAGGCTCCTCGTGTCTCGTCTGCTCCTGAGAGATGTACTCGAGAACTTGGAAGTCAGCGAGTCAACACTGAACAACCCTCAAGCGCTTACCGCAGGGGTCCTGAGGGAACTTTCTCAACCTGAGCTCGTCATCGCAGACTCTCGCATCTACCCTCTTGCATACGGGCTAACTACACCGCCAACAATCATTGCAAAAGAAAGTTGGCTAGTCCAAGCAGCACTTTAACTGTAACTCTGATGCTGGAGATGTCGTCTGCCGAAGAGACAACACCTTCCGCTTGCAGGCTGTCTCCGAGGCTCTAGGCAAAGCTACTCGCATCGGCGTATCGTGCGCAGACCCGCCTTTCGTTCCTGTTCCGTCCAACCTTGACCGGCAGCGGAATGCCAAATGACCCGGCAGCGCAGGCATACGCCACACAGGTGCAAAAGCGCAGGAACGGGTCATGCCAGGGCGCACGAGCCACTCATCAAATCCATGTGGTATAATTTTCTCAGAAGGCAAAGATGCCTGTCCCAGCCTGGACAAAAAGGTGTGTTTCTGGTGTGCATTTGCAGCCGTCCTCTGAGCTGCCGGACGCATCATCGGCTTTCCCAAAATCCTTGTCCCAAACTGTGAAGCCCAAGGAGTCGCCGTAGTGAAAATCCTCGGACGCTTGCCAGCGTTCCAAACTGGGTGTGGGGGAAGAACCAAGTCAGCAGAGCGGCGGTGATGTGCGCGTAAACGTCCCATCTAGGGCTCAAGTCCTCGGAAGAAGGCATGCAGATCTTTCTCTCAACATGCAGACGAAAAACAGTGCCCTCTTGCACAGTGCGGTCAAGTCTCGTTGGCGACGGTTGGTGTTTTGAACGTCGAACTTCCCCTGCCTCGCACGCCACGGCAGGGAAATACACTGTGCTCTGCTATGCTCTGCTGCACTACGCTGCAATACCCGACTCCTCGGTCGCTCGTGTGTATCATGCACAGCTTCAGCTTTGCACTCTATGGCAGTCATCTAGGTCTAGGCGCACTGACTTGGCCGACTCGTCGCAACACACACCATTGCAACGATCTTTTCTGTGCTGCAATCGTCATCCGAGTCTCCCGCCCTGCACTGCACAAACGCAGTACGGGTCCGAGGACATTCCTTCCCGACAGGAAATTCGCAGTGAAAGAAGCACGTGGTGTAGGATCAGGAACATGCACGCTGCATTGCAAATTGCAGCGGTTTCAATGTGAAGTGCGTGGAGGTTGCTTTGCGTGCTTGGTTAGGTCTACCGGAAATCAGGATGGCCCTACTATGTCTTATCTGCCAACTACTTACGCTCATAAGCATCCCATCCCTCAACTCGGCCTGGGACGATGTCAGCCTCGCGAAGTCCTTCAAGCACGGGTATGCCGCATTGCAAACAATATCTCTGGCGCCACACTCCCTTCAGCAACCTAAATCAAAAAGAAGTTCATGCAGCAGCTATGTCTCCAAAACGTGCCTGCGGCTCTCCAAATAGTAACCTTGCAATGTGTCTTGGGGGTGGGTATTGTTCGGCGGCGCAACAACTTGCAAACGTCATGGTTTCCGAAGTCAACAAGGAGGCTTGACCTCCTTCTGTCCTCTCTCGAGGACTACTGCGACGACAACGACTACTACTATTGCTACTCCTCCTGCTTGCTGCTGCTGCTGCTACTACTACTACTACAACAACAACTACAACTACAACTACAACTACTACTACTACTGCTACTGCTACTGCTACGACGACGACTGCGCTATTACTGCTGCCGCTGCTGCTGCTGCAGCTACTAGTAACTAGTACTGCTACTACTACTACTACTACTACTGCCACCACCACCACTACTACCACTACGACTACGACAACAACAGCTACTACCGCCACCGCCACCACCACCACCACTACTACTAATACTACCATTACTACTACTACTACTACTACTACTACTACTACTACTACTACTACTACGACTACGACTACGACGACGACGACTGCTACTGCCACTACACTGCCGCGGCTGGTTCTCCCAAGTGCATTTATCTTAACTTCAACGTCGACACAGGGCGGGGGGATCCACCACCACCACCACCACCACCACCACCACCACCACCACCACCACGCACTTGGTACCATCCTGAGAATATCCACGACCATTGTCATACTTCTTATCGCTTTTTGTCTCTCGGCCGGGGCCAGTAATTAGGAGTGGTCCCCGCAGCGGGCAGTGCCACATTAAACTCCGAGCTGCAGAAATAGAACGTCGCGACGGAGGAAAAGTCTCTAATCAACGACTTTCATGTCACACCAAACATATCCAAAGGGAATGAAACAGTGTCGGGTCATAAGCACCAAGCCTCGATCTCGTATGCCATGTTCTGCAGCTGGTCCTTCGAAGCCGGTGAGCTTGTCGAGATCACGGCTTCCCGCCCTCCCTCCCTCGCGCTCTTTCTTTCGCGAGGGTAGAGGGAGGAGGAGCGATCTCCCCCCCCGGCGCTTCAGCGTCCCCCCAAGCGCTCTCTCTCTCTCTCTGGCTTGAGGAGAGGGTTGCAAGTCGAACCAAACCTCATCCCAAAAAAACAAGAAACTCCCCCAGGCGTGACTGGAACTTTTACATGCCCGGCTCATGTTCGTAGGTCTTCTCCTTTTCCAGTTCACTTCTGGAATTCGGCCACGTGCTGTTTGCACGAGCTGAATGCCTGCATGGGGTTGGCTAGTAGTTCCACCGCTAGTTGGCACTGTTCTTTGCATGTCACTGGGTTGTGCTGCTGTGGTCGGCTGGCTTTCGGCGCCTCGGAGGAAGCACGTGGCTTTTGCTCTGGGCCAGCGGAAGAGCTCGCCATCAGCTCTCTCTCTCTCTCTCTTCCGGGCTTGCAAATGGGGGACGGTCAAGTCCCCCCGGCACCACGTATGGTTGGGTTTAGGGGGAGTGAGAAACGAACGTAGATCGTCCGAAGGCTTCAGCCATAAATTATGAGATAACGAGATTGGGACGATCGTACATTCTCAGCGAAAACATGCATTCGACCAACACACTCCCTCTACCTTCGGAAGGCTATAGAGTAGACTCGATAGAGATAAACAAGTGGTAAAACACGGTAAAACTTGTAGTGGAGGATTGGTTGGTCGATATCTGTGCCGGAAGATCCAGGACAATTGGTTACTCTCTCTCTTTCTCTCTCGCTCCCTGTCTGTCTTTCTGTCTGTCTCTGTCTGTCTCTTGCTTGCTGGCTGCGGGTCAAAGTCCAGTCGAGCTGGACCCGCACCCAAGGCGCCCCCCTTCTCTCTCAACTGTCGGATTAACGCACGTTTATAGAAAATAGTGGGCATCTGGAATCATTACTGTTCCATCTGATGCCACTTCTGCTAATTATGGGATTTACCTAACTGTTTATAACGATTTACCCTACTTAAACGATCTTGTAAACAGCTAAAGTCACAGAATAGACTAAAAAGCTATCGTTAATAACTTATTTATTACCCTTATTTGGAATATCTATAGCTGAACGTATTAGAGACATTGGCTTTGATTCTAGTTTGTCTAACAAAACCATTTTATGTTGATAGATTCTTGATTGCGGTAAAATTGGATTGACTCTCACATGCTATGCTTAATTGGAATACACTTAGTTAAGTTAACTCAACAAAATATCATAAAATGTTTGAAACCATTTTACTCTTTATCATTAAGTAGTATAATATTTTTTCTAAGGTCTGTCTTGCTCTCTCTCTCTCTCTTGCTTGCTTGCTTGCTTAGGGGTGTCTTCCTTCCTTCCTTCCTTCCACTGGGGACAAGTCCGCAAGCGGACCCGGGCCAAGGCCCCCCCGTTCCCCTTTGTTTGGTGGAACAGGGCTTTGGGGTCAACGGCTGGGTTTGCAACCTGAGGTAGGTGTAGCCGGTGGAGTGCCTCTGCTGTTCATCCCCCGACCCTTAACTTTATCCCGCATCCCGGCCTCGTCCCCGCGGCCACTATGGCACTATCCTTAGACCCTCAGCAGACGCATCCCCCATACTAGGCCCAACGGACAGCAGCTGTTCCCCTCTTCGTAACAGACAACAACTAAGTGCCGTATTGGCCCCCGTTTGAAACTGGATGCGGCCTGGGCTTCTTCCGGAAATAACCCCCTTTACTGCAACACTGTGGTAAGTACAACTGTACAGCTACTGCAGGGCCTGGTCCCCCCACTTCAAGGCACAACAACCTCTCCCTCTCCCTCTCCCTCTCGCTCTCGCTCTCGCTCTCGCTCGCTCTCTCTCTCTCTCTCGGGGACGGTCAAATCCCACGGGCTTCAAGCCCACCCGATCGTGTTGAACTGGGTTATGGGGAATGACGAACGAGAATAACTCGCCAAAGTCTCTTTCTCTCTCCCTCCCTCTCGCCTTCATCCTGAGGAACGACCCTCTTGACCAGTAGTGCTGGGCATGGTATAGAGGTGTTCCTTTCTCCCCAGGCCTGGTTCATCTTCTCCAAGTCACGTGCAAAGCTTGTTTGGCGACGAACTCGCAGGGACATGTCATGAGAAATCAGTTCCAGCAAAGCTGTGCATGTGGCATGTGCGCCCCGAGGCATGGCTGCTTACGACTTTCCTAGCTGGCCTGAGAGAACTTTCTGCACGTCATGCGCATCGAGCTCGTCCTGCGCGAGATCCGTGCTCACCCGTGTCTTTGTTCTATATAGATCTCTGCTGTGTTTGTCCACGTTTTCAAGAAGCAACACCGAGTCCGGCAACTGCTCGCGCCTTGTGTGAGATGACGCTTCCGGCCCCCTCACGGTCCAGGACCTGGATACCAGTAGCTTCAGGTGCGACAGGAACCGCGATGATTTGTCGTGTGATGCCTTGCCCTGCGCTGAGCAGACTTAGGCCCCTGCGGCTTCTTCATGCAGCCTTGGCTCTGGCTTGGGTAGTTGCAGGTATGGGGAGGACTGTCCTTGAACACCGATGCCGATGCCGGGTGAACTTGTACTGCTGAGCCGGAAACACAACAGATGATGCATCGCTGAAGAGTTTCGTCAAATCTGCCTGGTTCGCAGGAGTGCCACAGAAGTGGAAGTCTCTATGACTCTATGCGGTCTGTGAGTCCGTGATCTGTCCTTCTCCTGCACCAGCCGCTCGTACTCTTTCGTAAGTCCTTCGTGCACGACAACAGGCCGACCGCCTCATAATCGACCACCGAGTCCAGAAACGTTACACAGCTCACATCTCTGACACGGGAGGTTGAGTCCTTGCAAGTGCTGGTAGAAGAGAGCATCCATCAGCCCGCTCCACACCCGATCGGTGGCTGAGGGGGCTGGCAGCTTGAGCCAGTCTCAAATTCACAGAATGTGATTGACATGTGACGGCAAAATCGGTGACTTACCCCACCTTGTGCCTGCTATGACTTCTCGCTTCTTGTTAGCAACTCGGCTCCCCACTGCTGGTTCCGCGTGACATGCGGCAGTAGATCAGGCCGATCATCAGTGCATTTTGCATCTGAGGTCAGGGACAGAGATTGTCTCTGGCTCTTTGAAGCTGTTTCTCAAGAGTCGGCTGAAAGGGTTTTTGACGTAAGCTTTGTGAGAAATCACCCTAATAACTGATGGAGCTAGAGCGCTAACTCCAGTTCCACCTCTTGCCCAAACAGCGTCCTATCTTCTAGCTTCAAGGCTCATCACAGAAATGCTCAGGCGCGCACGCTCATTGTCAAGGTGTGGAGGTAGACGATCCCAACACCGCTGAAGCAGCCGTGCCTGGCCAGCGAAGTAGAGCCCCGAGCCCCTAAAAGGACATAGAATGGAAGAAAGTCTGATTGCCTTATGTACCCAATCCAGGTCTTGTATCTGGAAAGCCGGGCACTGTGAAATAAGCAAAGCCACGACGTTGTAAGTTAGCGAAGGGTTGAGTATCACCTGCTGCCTACTGACTACGGAGCTCGGTGCTGCTCAGCACGTGGGCTTTTCGTTTCAGACTCTGGATCCGAGATTGGACGCTCGAAGAACGGAGCAGTGTTTTGGAGCCTTCAGTGGTGCACCAGCTTGCGCGTTTAGAGATGCAGTTAGACTGGCGCGACCGCTTCGATTCAGGGGCAGCGAGCTGCTGCTACGACGGCAAGCAAGCCCTGAAGGGCACATGGAAGATCCTGCCTGGCTCCTCTCTGCTTCATGTAAGGAGACCTTGACATCAGGCTCTCTGCTTTTCCGGTTGCTGGCGAAGCAAACTTTTTCTCTTCTCAGGGCCGAGCCCGGGCAAACCCCATCCAATGGTCATGCCAACCTGGCACTCTGGCACCCCACTCTGGTTTGGCTTCCATACAGAGCGGACCATCTCAGGATGCCTCCAAGCTGAGGTACATGGCATCAAGCAGAGACTTTATCCTTGGAAAAGGATCTCTGATCGGACAACCATGCACAGTATGGCTGCTTGCTCCCGAATCTCACTGAATGTTCATTAAATTGGAAGCTAAAGCTGGCGAGCATCTGCAGGTCACAGGACTCGTCCACCATGTAATATACCCTGGGACCAGAGGCGAATCTGCACATGTCGGCAAATTGGCAAGTAGCAAAGGTGGGAGCACGCACCTGCATGCCGGACATTGCCGGACGACAGCAAGTTACCACGCTTTCGCGATATGCTGTATGATATGGTCGGAAGAGATATGATTAGGAACAGCCTGGCCCTGCACCAGCATGGATGCTTGGTGGCCAGATTCCACACGCATCGTTTCCGTGTTTCGTCCGGTTTTCTTCTGCGCTGGGATCCTTGCAGTGAGAAGAGCAGGTGCGTGAATAAGTAGCTTGCCTCATTCAAGCATGTCTGTTTGAACTTCCCACAGCCCTGGTGACGAAGGTGTCGAACCCATCTGTCAAGAGAAGCTATCTCCGCTTTGACCAGGGCAGCTGCACAAAAGAATGCCATAATCTTGATGGTGCTGTGGTGAATGACCTGCGCAGTCACAAGTCGGTCGCAGCTTCACAGCCGGAGCCAGTCTCAGAGAATGCCAAGCGCACCGAATGGAAGGGGTCTGCCCAGAAGGATGCCCACCTTAGCTCTGAAGTCCACTTCTCCTTCATGGGAAGGCTGTCGAACATGGATTAGCACCGGGCCATACTACATCAACATCTGACACCCTACATATCCATGTTGCTGAGGAAGTCGCCAAGTGTGGTGGTTCGTCCGAATTCGGCGCACATTAATGCGACCTGAAATTGCTGATTTTGCGATCTGGTTTCGAGCAATGCCAGAAAGCATCAGTCAGTCAGTCAGTGAGTCAGCATGCGCATGCGCGCTTTATGGTACACTCCGCGCACACGGTCGAGCAAAGCTTGCCCCACTTCCCTCCACGCGCCTGTGCTCTGCGCAACGCTTCGTCCACGCTCGATGAACCTTTTCACCTGTGCATGGGCTGCGTGAAGCTTCTGAGGACTATAGCTCCGCTTTGCACGTCCTAGAACTCACTGCAAAGGCAGCAAAGGATTCTGCCTGGCCCTCGGAGCCCACGTGGCCGACGTCAAACGGAGAATGCATTGTCCGCACCATCTCCATGTGTAGAGGCTACGCAATGCTTCGTGGTCACCGAATGCCCATGCTGTTTATGAGTAAGTTCTACCTGATCACCATATTATGTGAGGCTCGCCTTGCAGCCGCTTAGACACATCCGATGGAAGCTTTGTGCCGCGCCAGCCCATGTCCAAGCAACTTGAGAACGACGTCGCAGTCAGTCAAGTCCAAAGTGATGTCTAACTCAAGACTGCATCACAGCGAAGATATACGAAGATGCTTGACACAGGTTTCGCAAGTTTGAAGTTTGTCCGTCGCCTTTTTCAATCTTCAAACGGGAACTGGCTAGAATCCCTTCTCTGTCTCGGATCCTCACATGTTGGAGATGCCAAAGGGAAGGTATGACCTGCAGGAAGAAAATGCAGTATTGCAGCGTTCTTGTACATCGTTTGCTTTGTGTTCTCATGTACGTACATGTATTCTTGCAGCAGCTATATAATACATACGCCATACGAGTGTGAAGGCACGTCGGCCTAATCTTGAGAGAACGCTGGCAAACTGGCAAACTCACATACCAAATGGCAGGAAGTTCAGGCGGGGACTTGTCAGAATGGCTGGCGAAGTCTCGGATCGCCCCTTCAGGAAGTCCTGAAAGCCTCAAATAACGCGCGCGAAGTTCTCTTGCAGGGCGCAGCATGGCGCAGCGGCAGGAAGCTTTTCACCATCTCCGGGTGCCTGCAGGGCCGGGGCACCCGGCACCCTGCGAGGAAGTCAAGCCGTTGCCGTTGGCAGGGCTGATGGCATGGCTGATGCTGGAGCGCCGCAGCGGCAGTGGAGTTGTGAATGGAGACTCGGACTCGGGGTGCTTGTCCTGCAAGCTTCACTCCCAAACTCGGCTCAGCACGCTCAGGAACCCCATCGCTCCTCCCGGGAGAGCGCTTCTTCCTGCACTTCCTCAGCATGGACACAGGCGGAAAGCTGGCTGTTTATGAAACACTTTGAGCTCTAGCCCTAGCCCCCAGTTCTCCCAGCAGCCAAACTGAGAGGATGACTATGGTGCTTGGGCGCTTCCTCGGTGGGCAACTCTTGCACCTTCTATCTAACACTCCCATGCTCCAACGCGATGGTGGAGCTCAGCTTGACATTGCCAGCAAGGGGCTTGGACACTTTCAGAGCCTCACTTGCAGCTTGCAGGAAGTCCGCGCAGTGACGAGAAAGTCGAAGCGACAAAGCCCCGGCGAGCCTCCACCGCCCAAGACGGCAAACTGCTCTCATGCCCGTCGCTGCCCGAAGCCGGCATCTCTGGTCTTGTGGACTGCGACTGGCGCAAGAAGGAGACCTGGACATCGCGCAGCAGCTCTAGACTCTATCTATAGATTCTAGATTCCCAAGCATTCTTTTTCGGATAGGCAGATCTATAGACACTTCTTGGTGTGCCTGGCTCTGCAGGTCCGCTGCGCTCTTTCGCAGATTCTTGGCCGCCTCGCCATACGCCAGAGCGCAGCTGTTCAGGCACCGGGACAAGAGCCTCCAAGATGTGTATAGAATTTCTCGCACAAGTATATATAATGCAATGCATAACCCTCCAAGCAAACTGGTGACAGGGGAGGCGCTAGTATATAGCGCGACTAGGTACAATAGAATTACTCGTAGTTGATTCTTCCGTGCATAGCAGACCCAAGATCGTGTGGGAGGCCTGCCTCGTACGCACTGTTTCGATGTAAGAGAGGAGGAGGTCCACTTCTTTGGTGGCACTCTCCCTCAACAGGCGAGCCTCATTGGCCTCCTCTGTTCCTGAGTGTGGTTAAATGCTGGGGCATTGGTACTTGCTTGGGGAAGTTCTTGTCAGGACATGGCGTGATGCCAGCTCTTCGATGGAAGCCGTCTGTGCAGAAGCCGCCTCACGGAGATGCAACGCAGACATGCTTGCCGTGGTCCTGCTCTCCAAGTGGTCTATGAGCTACCCAGCATCAGAGGAACACCGGAAAGACGACGTATCAGCTGCAGCAGCTAAATTGCACAGACATGGTAGTTGTCATACGCCTGTTGAACAAGAGTCTGGTTCCACGGTGCCTTCTGAACTTTCATCTCCGCGGCCGCAATGTCTTTCTCACCATCGCCCCGGGTAAAGCGAGCAAGACCTTTCTTCTTCTCTCCAGCTTTCTTTTGGGTCTTCTCCTCCAGACAAGGTGATCATGACGGAGCAGCTGCAAGCTCAGCGGCTCTCCTGCTCCCGCATGGCGCTCTGCAGGCCAACACGAGCTCTGTCGCGTTTCTGCAAGGATTCGGTCACGGAGTTGGAGCAGCTCAGCTCTCGCTCACGAAGTCCATCCAGTGCGGCTTTCTTCCTTCGGGCGCTCATGCTTCGCTCGCTGCGTTGCGCGACATTGCTCATCGGCTCCTGACGTGATCTGCACTGGCACCACGGTGAAAAGACTCCTTGGCCGGGAAGGGACGAACAAAGATCAGAACCTCAAATTAAATTATAGCCTTGCCACAGCCACCCAGTCACTAGTCGTGTAAGCTGTGCAAGAGAGTGCTAGCCGCTAGCCTCACAATTCATCAAGACTCCAAAGGGAGCAGCAGGCTTTGGCTCATGGCCGAAGCCAGTGAGATCAGGACCGCCCCGAGGTTGGAGCAGGCATCCTTCAGCCAAGACATCTCTTGCTATGACAGAAGCGACCACTTCCCACTCTGGGTTGTTTGGGGCGGGATTCCACTGCAACCAGTTGTGTCGCATGTCGGTGAAAGCAGCACTGCATCACATTTTGATGGATTGCGCAGGGCCGGTCCAAGAAGGATTGCGAAGCCACTGCGGTTACCTCATCCTCCTGCTTTAAGCAGGCAGCAAGCGACCTGCTTTCCTGCAGCGGGCACGCTGAGTCATGAGATGCCGATGGGTCTGCTGACAGCTCTCAGACTGCGCTCTGACTGCCTTGGGTAAGATGCATGCGGTTGAACATCTTTGCAACCTGGATCCTGCGGGCGCTCGGGCTAAAACGATCGGATCGGACTCAAGACTCTTTCAGGCCGCCAGGCCTGCATCTGTCAACGCTGCTACCACGGCCTCCGCAACCTTCGCGGTGCAGCTGACCGTCATGAGCTTCTGGGCGGCATGGTCGACTTCTATGTCGATCTGGGCGGGGTCATTGTCTGTAGGCAGTAGTACAGACATCAGAGAATCAGAGGCCTTGCTGTCCCAACGCAGGCGGCTTTCAGTACCTGGCGAGGTGCCACGCTGTTCGCGAACCTCGGACTCAGATGAGAGGCAAGAGCAACTCTGGAAAGGCTACCCGTTACCCTTGCCAATGCATCCTAGAACCTCCTGGGACTGCAGGACAGCCGGTACATCGAGGTGACTGCCTTGCACAAACACCAAGAAGTGGGTGTTGATTCGTTGGTTCATAAACCACTGCAACCATCGGTGGAATTGCAGAGAACATGCCACATTCAAGCGTGTCACAGGCAAGCCTCGCAGCTCCCCACAGAGTCTTGCGTCTGATGTCATTGACAGTTGGGCGATGTCGGGTTGCGAGAGGTCACACACCCGCTGCCCTCACACCATCCTACGAGATTCAGATAAGGCTTTGGATGTGGAAGTGTAGTGATCAAACATGATCAAACACACCATGCTACGCAAATGGCGGGTAATTAGGACTTTGTAGCTGGACAGTCCTGTTCAATGTGTGTAGAGTTCCATCAACATGTTGAACTTGGAAGCTGCGTGTGAGCGATGATCCAACTTAGCTCGAGCGGCACGATGCTGCCGCAATGCTGCCATGACCTCTCATGATCAGGCTCGCAACGGCTCGCAGAAAGCTTGTTCTTTTGCCTTTGCGTTCACAAAAGACGCCGCCGGATGGTCCAGCACAAAACGAAACCTGTGAAAGCATCGAATCTACGATGCTGCTACAGGCTTGGAAGGCGGTTCTGAGGATAATGCCTGAGATTCTCTCCGTCTTGGCATAGTGGTCTCGGTTTATGCTAGAAAGAAGTCTCTGTCACACAGACGTGCAAATCCTTCGAACCTTGAGGCGCAAAACTACCCGTGCAAGGGGGTGCTGTCTCTTAAAACGGAGCTACTACTGTAGGTCTAGCTGCCTCAGGCCCAGCCCCCAAAGTCAGTTCAGCATGTCAGCAGCGTCATCCTCAAATCCACGAGCGGGAATGTCGTGTGCCCGTTTACGACACCGGCTTGAACATGTCATCTGTCCTCGTCGTCACCTTCGAGCTCTTCGATAACCAGGTCTAACTCAGCTGCCACGGCTTTTTCAGTCGGAGGCACCTGTCAGACTGTCAGATCTACGATGCTGGATTGTGACTGCAAGGGATGGGACGCAAATCGTGGCTTGGCATCACGATCGCGGCTGAACACGTTACGGTGTTTGACAGCGCTGCTGGATGGAAGAAAGATGCGGCTATGGATGCTTCAGCCGCCCGTAGCATGAGCACAGAAGCCACTCCGTCATGATAAGGAGCGCATGCCTCCACCGTCCGCGTTTCTGCATCCAGGATGTCCTGCCAATCAGCACGAATCAAGCTCAGGATGCTCTTTCGAGATTCATGCAAACACGACACGAGGTTCCTAGTCGTACCGTTGCCTGTGCGTGGTTTCATGACGTTTCATGTTTAGTTTAGCGGGCTGCTGGCCACTGCATTTCCTGCCAAAACCCGGTAGCGGTCGTCAGGAATCCGTCGACCACTCCTAGCCCTGGAGCAGTCGACCCGTCAAATCAATCCCTACAATCTGTTGACATTCGTGCGCAGCATGTCGGATGAGAACCTTCAGGCTAGCAAATTGAACTCAGTCATTGGATGCACTGCCCCTTGCTACAGCAGGTCTCCTGAACACGTCGAAAGATTTGTTGGGCTTCCTCCCTCGACCGGCCGATGCAAACGCAGCCACACTTCCCGAGCTCGGACAGAAGCGTGACCAAGTGGAAAATCGTGCCTTCCGGGGTTCTAACCAGGTCTTAACCATCTGGCCAGACTAACAGTGCTGCTGACTACCGGCCTGTTTCGGGAGCACCCGACCGTTTGTTCCACTCAATCTCGGACGAGTGTCCTGAGATCGGCAAGACACATCTCTTGCGAGCCCCGGCATGAACTTCAGGTTTCCAGGCCTGGAAAGGCCAGCCTACTGCAAAGCAGCAGCTTTCAGTCGGGAGGCGTTCGATGATGGCTAGCAAGTCCTCAATGACCAAGCCCTTGTAAGTTTTCTTTCCTCAAGATTTCGATGCTACATCAGCCATCAGGTCTTCCGCTGTTCCACAAGCAAACTCCATCTTTGTCCATGCCGCTGAGTGTGTCCGAAGCCACATAATACCTGCAAACGCAAACACTACGAGGGTTTCGGCTCTCGGCTCTGCGGCTCTGCTGTGAGCCTCGGCTTGCCATCGCTTGCGATGAACTCGGAGGTTTGCTCGTTTAGCCGGCCCTCACGGCAGAGAAAATTCCTCGGATGGGCTGAGCGCGGCTCGCTTCACCGAAGGTCGCACCGGCAGGGTATCACCGACACGCGCACACACACAGAGCCAGGAAGCAATGTCATGATGGGAAGCGTGGTGCCGCCCATGCGCACATTTACTTCTATTGCCCAATGCCTGACATGGCAGAAGAGATGGAGTTTGTTAGCAGGCTGTGACATTGGCAAGCACCGCGCAGTTACAGTTGGGAACTCGCGGGCTCTTTTCCATGACATCCAAGGAGCTTGTAGCTTCCATCGCTTTGTCGTACAGACACGAAGTCAACAGCTATGTAGCCAACAACCTGCCGACCAACGAGCTCCTGAAAAAGTACGAGAGTTCACACACATTCGCCCTGATATGCTCTGTTGCTCAGATCTTGCAGGTCCTGGCCGATCTTCTGTGTCAGCGACACGAGCTCCGCAGAATACTCTTCTTTCGCAGGGAATGTGCATCCTGTATGACCCAAACACACAGAACTTAGCTCCAAGAGGTGGGCACTTCCGTTTGCCCAGCTAGCCTGTGTAGATTTGACCGTTCAGCATCTGCTCGTGGGTGGCAAGAATCCTACGGCTCAGAATTCGGTTGCAATCTCGTCACGGCAATAATGCGTCTCTACGAGATCAGCGTGGAAGTATTTAGACTGCCCTCTGCCCTCTGCCAGGAAGGTGTCCTGACACTGCCGTCTGCATTCAAGAAGGCCTGGCACGAAGGCGATGTCTTGGCAAAGCTCTGACCTCGCGTGGCAGCATCACTAAGGCTGTAGCAAGGCGACACTTCCCATGACTGTGGAGCAGAACGTTCAGGCTGCAATGTAAATGAAGCGAGCAGCCTTCGATGAATAGTTCGCAAATGCCGCCCAACGTTTGGAACTGCTGGTAGTATTTGTCCCAGGTCAATCCTGCTCACACCGGAGTGGAAGGAATTGAGGGGCTGCATGTTGCTCCAACTGGCGCAGCGTTCGGGCAGCGTCCTGGTGCCACATACTCCAGTGAATTCTCCAACCTGTGGAAAGCTGTATGTGGTCTTGGCAAGTTGAGTCAAGTCCGACACGACGCAAAAGTCTATCAACTTCAGTGGCAGTATGGCCGTGAACATCAGACATACCATCAGCTCGGTGCCTGTCGAAAATAACCTCCATGGCTTGCTCGTCGGACTCCTGTCGCTTGTACATTATACACATGTCAAGCATTGGACCACTTTACAATACGTGCCGCTCCTTGAGGCTGTCCACGAGTTCACTATCGACGCGAAGGACAGCATTTCCCTCTCCGCTGAAGGAGTCGTTCAGCTTTACCATGACCTGCACGGCTCCCCAGAGGCGGGCGATCGCAGGTTTGTGCTGCAATTGCCTTCTTTGTTGAAGGGCAGCGTCTGAGCAAGGAAAGGATCTCCTGAAAAAAAGTCGGCCGGGAGGCCTAATTCGGCATCTGCTCTGAATGCGACAGCAGGGATTGGGGGATTGCGATGCATGATGCATGCTCTCCGCGCAAGTCCTCACAAAGCTCTTCCTCAGTATAAATGAGGTCATAGCTGCCATCTGGATGCTGCACTCCAGCATCCTCAGAATGCATTTCATGACGTAGCAGTGGATCGCAAGCGTTTACGATTGCTACATGCTTGCACTGCCCAGCGACGCGGAAGACCTGTCGGTTGCCCGTCTTCGTCCCCCAGAAAGCTCCCTGGGTGTCAGTGCCAAAGAGAGGAATTCCGAGTTCCTCTGCCTGGGAGACAATTGCAGGGTATCAGTAAGATGCGTTGACGCGTTTTGCTGGAGATCGAAAGAGGAGAGTGAGCAAAGAGTCAGGTGGTCTTCTTTGTGCCCACACCGAATCCCAAACGCTTCTTCGAGCCGAGCGGCCAGCTGCACTTCCGAATCCTTCGGCCAAGTCTGAATGCAAGTTCACATGTGGTGGAAGCCCGTTGCATCCAATGCTGCCGAAGTTGCTGTGGAGTTGAAACACGTCATCGCCGCTTTTTCGGGCTCGATAGCATCGCGGATACGATTCAATGCGCGCTTCCTGCTGAGCAACTTGTTGGTGACACTGGCCGCGGTCATGTCCTGAGTCTCCAGGCCTTCTCACGTCAAACCGCTGGGGATCAGGTTCATCTACATCAGCTGAGCACGAGCCGAGATACGTTGCAAGCGATGGTTGTCAAACGACTTCTAGCTTCTTTTGGCGAAACATCACTTGGCAGGTAACGCAAGTAGTAGTTGATCAGTGCTTCCTGGGCTGTGCAGCAAACCACCATCAACGCCGTGGTACTTGAAGCTGGCAGTACTGAGCCAAGAGCGGGTATGTACTGGGAAGTGCACATGACCTCAAGGATGAGGCAGGACAAGAGTCCCGAATAGCCTTTGCAGATGCCAGCTGCCGGCAAGATGCTATACGCATTGCCTGGGACCGCAAGAAGTACAGGTGCCAAAGCAGTCGAAGCTCGTAGTTGGAAACACCAGGGATCTTGATGAGCTCCTTTTGTTTTGGAGCTGTGAAAAAGATGTCTGCGAACGGAAGTGTCGGCTGAAGCAACCAGTCCTTCCAGTCCAACGACAAAGACGAGACGACCACCAAGTAGCGATTCACATGGCCCCGTTCCCGCAGTAGGTCGTCGATTGGATGGCCTGTGCCGCTGATCGTTCGCCTCACATCAAGCTGCTCAAGCTTTTGCTACAGTGCCGGGGAATGCTCCCGAAGCAAAAGCCGGTGTCTGCCAAGACACTTCAGAACACGAGAACCTGATCTAGGGCTGCAGTCAGGACCTGGCCGTAGCAGAAAAAAACAGGCTCCGAAATCAGCATTTCACAGCAATGACTGCATCGAGAAACTACCAAGATGATCCAGCAAGTGGATTGACGGAGAGCTTACAAAGCTCCTGCATGCTTTTCACCACGCTGTCGCAAGCCTTCTAGACTTGTCTTAGTTGAATTGTGGCAGTCAGCCTTGCAGAATGCCTCGCAGCTATAGGGCTCGGGCTATGTGCTGGTTTCCTCGTTACTCTTCTTGGTGATTCTTCCGGTGCAGCACACGACTGAACAGACGATCAAATCAAGGATGCCCAAGACGTTCGCTGCCACAGCGGTCTTGGACATGAGAGCGAAGAGGATGCACAAGCTGGCTTGGTCCACAATAGTGTTCCTTTCCGCCTCGTCGCAGTGGCACTGATGGCAGGTGCGGCCCACAAGCTTCGACTTCGCAAGGTTCCCGGCGATGTATGGTAGGAAGATGCAAGCAATCCCAACCAGTGCATTCACGAACACCGCAAAATGTCGCTTGGCCGGGTTTGCGGCACTCCAAACACTTAGAGTAAGTATGCATGCCACAACTCCGAAAGAAAGACCAGACACAGCGATCTTGTCGAATTCCCAATAGAATTCTGCGGTGTCTAGCTCGCACTTTCCTCGTTCTCCACTCGCCCCGTCTGCTGACGAATGTGCTTGGCCACTGAGGCGTGTACTTCTGGCAAGCTGCAAACAGCAAGAAGCAAGTGCAACGGAATACAGTGCTCGCAGTGCCATGGCAGGTCGCGGACAGGTCGGACAGCACAGACAACGTATCTCGCAATGAGAACAGAAAACACCAATAACAAGACTACAGCCTGAGCCAAATGCAGCATCCCAAGGCATCCGACTCATGCGGCTCAACCGCCTAGTTGAGAGATCTCTGTGGGCTCGGAGGCTGTCCGAAAACTCCGAGCGCCGGACTGCTGAGGTAGCGGTTGTAGCCGCCGTCCCTCACCGGAAGCATTGTCCAAGACTGGTCTTGCTGTGGCTTCGGCTGATGTTGCAAAGACACAGTCTCCAGCCATCTGCAACCGGAGGGCTGTGTCCCAAGCATCGGCGAGGCTCCAGTACCCGCTGTCCGCTCCTGTCGTCGAAAGCTGAATTCTGTCCACAGAAAGCATTATGTTGAATTGCAGGCTCAGTCGCTCTACACTTCCTATCCAGCCGTGCATCGACAAAACCACATGATGGGGCAAAACCACATGCTTGAAAGTGGCAAGCAAACAAAGCAAACAAAGCAAACACAACTAGAAGATCAACCATGGGGCCGGCAACCCGAGCCAGTTCTCTCTTACATGTATTGGCTGCATCGCATGCCACCACTGCTGTCTCACTTAGACTCGTGCAGTGCGTAAGTCTGCTTGGCGGTGTCGTCCTTGCTGAAAGACACTATATGTGCCGAGAAACGAGATTCAAGTTTCTTGTATGCAGCCAGCGCCGGAAATAAATAGTCATTTTGCATAGGCACCATGCAACCGCTGTGCATACTTTGCGTTGTGTCTGTTCACGTGCAGCTTACACAAAGTAAATGCAGGTTTGAAAGGGTCTTGTGCACTCTCTCGCGCCGCGGACTCCCGGTTTCGGGGCTCGCCTCGTTAATTTAGTCTATCTAGTCCTTTCGAAGGAATCCTGTCTTCTTGAAGAACACAGTCTTCTTCTCACGAGGCCGGAGGGAGGAGCGGTCTCGTCCAACACCATTCTTGCAGCTCGCCCAACTGCGGGTCGTTCTCCACTGTCCGGCTGGCAGACAGCTGCTTGGCTGCACGTCGTCTCTTTTCTTTCTGCTAGGCCCCTAATACTCTCTCTCTGCTTGTTTGCTTGCTTGCAAGGGGTTTGGGGACCCTGGGGCCCCCTGGCCCCTCCTCGATACGGATGATGTATATACAGAAAGAGCAGAGGGAGGCTCGACTCGCCCTTTGTCTGTGCTGAAGGAGAGAGCGAGAGCGAGAGAGAGAGAGAGGGAGGGTCTTTCGAGGCCCCAAACCCCATGCAAGCAAGCAAGCAAGAGGGAGAGAGGGAGGTCGTCATGCTCCGGGGACCCCGTCTCTCACCGACTCCAGGCTCGGACTATGGCGTAGCGCCTAGTGCGCAGGGAAAGGGCTCTATAGCGCCCCCATCTCCACCCGCCCAGCAACCAAGCAAGCAGGAGAGAGAGGGAACCACGTCCTCAATGAAGTCTTTCATGTGGAAGCAGTACATCCCGGCGGGGAAATGCGCTGTTAGTTACTATCGTTTTTTGTCATCCTGTAGCCGGGGAACACGTTGTGCGTTGCATGTGTCCGACATTTTGAGTTCCCAACTCATCGTAGTACTTGAACGTTTTCATGCATGTACTCTTGGACAAGAAAGACCGGAGGAGCTTGGAGATGGATTCGATCAACCGTCCCTTAAGTAACAACCCTTGAGATTAATCTGTCAACAAGTCGTTTCTTTAAAGTCAGTCAGGGCAGTTGTTGAGTTGGGTTTTGCAGAGACAGGCCAGCTCTAAGGAAGAGGGATTACAGAAAACCGCTCGCACCATGCAGCCGCAGTGGCTGCTAGAGCAGCACAAACACTAGCATGCACGGCTGATATTGCTGACCACTTCCCACTTTGCGTCCTTTAACTTCTAGTGAGTCGTATCAGTGTAGTACTATAGTGAGTAGTATTCCCGGCTGTCACCAGCCGGCTCCGAACACTCAATTTCCCCGCTGAGCAATTTTTAACATCGGCGGTGACATACCATGCATGCATACATACGCACATTAGTGCATGCTTACATACACACATGCATACATACTCTCGCGCCCATACATAGCCGCAGGTATGTACAGGTACGTATGCATACATATTTTCGCGATATTTCATATATATATATATATATCTGTGTGTGTACATGCACACCTTCATGCAGGCATACACGCACGCTTACATGTACACGTGCACATGTGGATATATACACCTAGACACAGATGTAGATGCCCGGACGCTTACATGCACCCATGGTACTTAGGTAGGTGTGCAGGTATATAGGCTGGAGAGTGCAACTGTACATATATATATATATGTACAACATCAACAAACGGAATCATAACTACACGACCGAAAAAAAGTAAGTATGCAACAAGACAGAGAAACATATCAAAGTCAGAGAGGGGTAGAGAGAGAGAGAGAGAGCAAACAAGACATGTGTACCTTTGCCACCTATATATATATACACATGTATATATATATATAGAGAGAGAGAGAGAGACAACAATTGGTCTTTTTCATGTTTGTGTCTATACTTATATCGGTGTCCTTTGGCGAGGCGGAGCGCCACCGCGGAATGGAGCTAGGACGATTCCTGGATCTGCTCAGCTTTTGAGCGCTTTGTTCGCGGGTTGTGGTCTATACGGTTGATTAAAGGGTCGTATGCATGTACGATATCTTAGGGCTCGGGATGGCTCAAGGCCTTTGCGCTCGAAGTGACGTCATACGATTAGTCCGCACGTGCCAACTGTCAGGGTCGAAGCTACTTGGTATCTTCAGCCTCTGGGCAGACACGAAACCTCGAGAGTTCGCCCGGGAGCTGTGCAGGCTCAAGGCTGGGACCCAGGAAGGCAGACAGTATCCAGGTATCCAGGTCGCTTTTAGAAACGTTGCCTAAGATCTTCAGATTCCGGCATCATAGGCTGGCTCTTGCTTCAGCTTAAGGAGCAAGCTTTGCTACCTCCCTGCCGTCAGACTCCGAACTCGAGCACAACTTCAGAAGATGCAGTAGCAACGGAGTGTGCTCAAATTAAACTGTCTCGAACCGCAAGAGTGTGACGAAACCTGAGATGCAGCCACGGCGCATGAAGAACGCCGATCGATCGACATCCTCTTGTAAGACGCACCACAATAGTCAGGTGAAAAAGCAATAAAACATCAAACCGTTGCTCACACCGCGGTCCTTGAACAGATTTGCTGAGCTGCCAAACAGAATTGCTCTGCGGACTTTCTCCTTCTGCTCCGGAGTCAGGACACCTTGGTCGCATGCAGCAAGACGCAAAAACGCCACAAAGTGCAAGTGACATGTCTGACATACAAGTAGAGACTGCTGGCAGCTAGCATCTCACAGCACCCGCTAAATATTGCGATTGAGGTTGTTGTCGAGTGGCTTATCTGCTCGATAATGGACATCACAGCTTCATCGGTGACTGGCGAGCGGCTGCTATCTAATTCGCCTTATCATCAAGGGCGCAGCAAATTGACTTTCACAGATGTGGGTGCCACGCTGTCTGAAAATCCATTTCCCTCAATCAATCGTCAACTCAAGGCCTTCGAGGCTGTCAGCAAGTTCGCTCATGGTGGGCTTTCCAGCAACTGCTCGGAAATCCGAGGTGTAGCGAGTGGAGTACCTCCTGTCTGTACCTTGCTGTGTAACGAGATGGCTGGTGACATGCCGGGTGTTGTCAAGAAAAGCTGCAACAACTGGCAGGCAGTGCCCGAAAAAAACTGCTCAGTTTATCCATCATGCCACCGTCCATTTTCAGGCCAAAACGGCTCCGTCAGAAATGCTTCGTGTGCAGCCAACGGTTGCTTTCGGAAAGCGAGGGCTGAAGTCCATGTTGGTTAGATTCCCGCACTGACTGCCATGCTTGCAGTCGTGACCTGCACACTTCGCCGTCAACACGTGCCGCAACCGTTGTTCGACCCTGCATAATGCGCAGCACGGCGCCGCGCTCGGAGTCTTCCACTAACAGGTGAAACATCTTTGTCTTGGTGCAACTGGCAGTCAACCGAGTTGTCATCTTTGAAGTATTCACAGCACGCCCTGTGAGCTAAAGCATATTCTCGACAGTGTCTCAGCTTAGTTGGTCTAGAATTTAGAGGTGCTTCACTGGGCCACCACTGTGCCACCATGCCCAATGCTGCATCATGGGTTTCAGGTAGCCTCAGAGCAGCCGTCGCCTCTCATCTGTCGCAAGAAGACTTGGGGATTTAGGTGTTCGAGGTCTAAAGAAGCACCATCCCATGCAACGGCTCGATGGGAATTAGGTGTCGTGCTTACATTTTGCCAGCGGCAGACAACGGCTACGGTGCTGTCTACATTGCCGACATTGCTTCGGTATGAGGCGCCCGGCCTCTCATCTCTTGGCGCGCTGATTTGCGGAGCCGGCCTTTGGTTGAACCTCCGTCGCCTGGACTTTGTGGACCAAGACCTCACGGTTTCGTTGCTGATTGCCGCGACGCTTTTTGGAACGTTGCTAGCGGCCTCAGGCTCGGGCGCCTTTCGGCAAACTCGGATGGTTCTGCTCATGGCCTTTGCTCCAGTCATACGACACAGCATAGGCCTCAGTGCTTTCTGGGCATGCCGTCGTCTCTGTCAGAAAAATCGGTTCACACGAAGCAAGGGCGGGCGAGGGCTAGGGCTTGGGGAAGAACGGTTTGACTTGATCAGCTGAACTCAACAAAACCCTAAGCCTGCCTGCATCCAGCTTGAAGAAGATGAATAATCAAAACTCTCCAAACTGAGCTCCGATTGCCCCCCAAACGAAGACGCCGAGGCTCAAACAAGCCCCTTCCGGTGGACTGGACTTCCGATTATGAAACCAACACCCCTCCGACTTCCTACTTCGTTCGACCGGGGAAGTATTCGCCACAATCAAACATCATCGCTCTGATAGTGGCACCCTGCCATGTCTGACAACCCCCTGGGTCCTGCCCAGCTTATCATCTGTACTCGGAACTCGCGCCGCAAGACTCGCAGTCTGCCGGGAAGCGACATCTGAATTTCGACCCAGTTGCATACATGTCTCCGGGCGCCTGACTGTAACAAGCACCATGCCAAAGAACCCAGCTGATCCCAGCTGCACGTTCGCTTCCAAACCAAAGTGTGCCCGGTTGCATGATTCAATGATTCACTTGTGCATCTGAGGTGCGTTAAACTTCCCCGCGGTTAACGGATAATGACAGGAGTTGAAGGCTTTGAGGCGCTGTCCTCAGTTTGCACCCGCCTGTGAGTTGCTTTACGCTGCGACCCCTGATCGCAATTACTTGTCTTATGTGAGCCCTTCCATTCAGCTTGCGCTCTGTTCTCCTTGTCCCAATACACAAATGTGCCATCACCGCCACAGGTAGCAAATGTCCTCAAGCAGCGGACGCTTGAGTGGCGCAGCATGTGCTGCTTGGGCAAGAGTAAACACAAACGTTTGAGAAGGCTGTGACCGGAAGCAAGCCGGAGGCGAAGCTGCTCGTACATGCCTGACTGCAGCCATATTCGCCCCATGGTTGGGTGGAAGTCGATGTCGTTCACTGCATAGATTTCTGTGTTCGTGCGGTGGCACCTTGTGTCAACCATTCTCACCACAATGCTAGTTGCATGATGCAGCGCAGCGGAAAGTTGCCAACCTCCTGTTGTCCGAGATGCTTGAAGGCAAAGTTTTTGCTCGTGTCCTCTATGTGCGCGATTGAGCAACGACCTTCTATCGATCCAACTGCATATCCTGTCTTGTCAGGAAAGCAGCCTCGGTAGCGAGGCCATGATGTGTAGCTCTTCCACCCAGCAACATGTGCGAAACGCCGAGTGGGAACGGCCAAGAAGCAAATGACTCGTGTTTGCATTTTGAGAGCCGTCTGGCCCTGTTTATATGGTGCTGGATTCTGCTGGATGGCTTGCAGATTGTATACAAGCCTCGGCAGCAGTCGCTCCATGCACATGTCAGTATGGGTAGCACATGGTCTCTTCTAGCACGAAAGTCTCCATCCCATGAAGCCTATGCATGTAGGTGGCAGCGAGACTGAGGTAGCTAAGATCTTGGATCTCCGCATCGGATTTCGGACATCTAATGCTACGTCAGGCAAATCGATTTTCGCCAGCCCCTCACAGAGACGGATGGTACAGTAGCTGATTCTTTGATAGATATGCGTTATGAGACCTGGGCCAGTTTTGCAACCCTGGCCCTCCGAGCATTTTCCTATCTGCCAAATCACAGCGCGAGGACAGTATCGTTGTCGAGCAGGTGGTTAGGGTCAACGCACATCTAATGCGCAGCTTCTCAAACGCTTCAGGCGAGGCGATGGGCGAGAATGGAGGGCTTGCAGCAAAGAGGCACATGTCTCTCCGCACAACCCACTACCAGCAATGGATATTTCACGTCCATCGTGTATACTCCTTAGATGGACAACAGCCAACAAACAACCTGTGCCACCAGGACCTTCCATGTGGGCCACTGGCTTCATCAAGCCAAGCATCGTTCCGGAAGCTGCAGAGTGGCCACAGGAGTGGGTTGTTGAAGGTTCCAGAAACCTTTGCAGCACCAAGTTCATAGTGCGAGCACCTTTCCAAGTGCCCTAGAGTAGCAGCCCTGGCAGCTTTCCAGCGAGTGCCGGCAAGCTTCGGAGTGTCCTGTCCCAGCTTCCTGAGACCACCATGTTCATCTCATCCACGACGAAGACTTCCTTCACTGGCCCATCATGCTGACCTGAAAGCTTCTCACGTGCAGCTATGGGCACTCGTCAACAGGTCGGCATGTGTTGAAGTCAGCGCGGCACCTATCTGCTGTTCTTGCTGAGTCTGCAAGACTTTCATTTTCACCTTAGCTTCGGAAGCAGGGGACGTTCGGACGGTGGACATCGAAGTCTATACGAAGCTTGCCATGAAAATCTTTGATTCTTGCCACTGCCCGTCCTCCTTATATACGACCACCTGCCTGGTGCCTAACTTACGAGTAGCCTAAGCATTTCCTCGCAATGCGCTGTTGCATGATGTTGCATGTTGCACCTTGTTGTCGCAGCCTCCGCTGAATACTCGCTGGCCGTCTTTGGAGAAGGCGCAGCATAGTACTGGTGCTTCATGGTTGTAAGCCATTCCTCCAGCAAGGCGGCAGTCTCTGCTTTTCATTCATCCAGCTGGCTGCTTGCTGCATGCAGGGCACGCGGAGCGATGTTCTGTGCAGTGACTTCGTAGACTCTGACACCTCTAAAGTCGGCAGGTAGGAACGCAATAGTCCGGATGAACTGCTGGAGCATCCACGAAAGCATCGACCGCGAATCTGAGTTGAGACAAGGAGCTCTTGTCCCAGGAGCCACACGCGAAAATGTTCGCAGCAGGGGACCAGCGCAAGCAGCTGATGGAGTCGCTGGGACCCTCTGGCACCGGCGCATCCTGGAAAGGGTCTTGAAACATTGCTTACAACATCCGTGTTGTATGTCGTGCAGAGAGAAACTTCTATATATATATATACACATAATACTTAACTAAATTATTTGCATACGTATATACGCATGTATTACATGTTCTATACTCTATAATTAACTGCACATGCACACATACATGCACTTTTCTCGCCTTGATTCAACCCTCCATTTCGAACTACAACACGATATGTAAGCAAGCCCCGTCTGCCACGCGTGCCCACGCCGACTTTACAGTTTGCGCGAATCCACCGTCACCATCTAAAGAAGCATTGCATACCAGTATTCCACGGGACGAAGCCTTGGATGACTATCCTTGGCCCTTGCATTCAGGAAGCTTTTCCGTCGTTGCAAGTCCTGATTCGTGTTTGGATCCTTGATCTGTGGTGTGCCAAATCCACCGCAGCCGCCGCAGCCACCGCCACCGAACCTCATACGCGCAGCTTCTTTAGGCCCTATGGCGAGGCATCTAAGACGAAGTTGCGCACAACGGACTTCTGGATTCGGGCTGTCATAAAAGGGCTCCCGCCCACATGTGACAGGTCCGAACTATCTGGACGAGCTGGTCTTACCATGCGAGACTAAGCAGGACTGCCAGGTGCCGGGCAATCCTCCACCAGTGGCACCGAACGGCTGCGTGGCGCCGAACATCTGGCCTGCATTGCATTGGGCCACTATCCATTCATTGAGCTGCAGTGCCCTGCCTGGGTCCACCCTGAGCTGTGCCCCAGCCCAGTGACCCCGGTCCCTAACCGATGGAGGAATAGATGGCACAAGCACGGAAGGAATCAAGGGCGGCATGCAAGTTGATTGGCTAAATGCTCACTCTAGGCACCTGGCAAGAACAAACTCAGAAGATACTACAGTTTCTGCAAACTCCGACTCGCATGTGAGATAGCACGCGCGGCAGATAATAAGGCTGCCTACCACGTGCCGAAATTTGATGATCACGTGCACGTGCTGTGCACTAATTATGCACAAACAAACTACTGTAGTGCACAGCTGCTGAGAAGGCCTGCTGTACAACTGAATCATTGAGCCTTGCAGCCGCAGAGAAGCTGTGCACGAAGCCACACCGGGGAGGAGTCACTCACTTTCTGGGACGATGGGTGATGTTGGCGAATTCGCTTCGCTGCACTCACTTCCTTGCATCAAAGCAAAAGAATAGACTTCGGCAGTGAGAAAAAACAAGACTACTTAGAGCAATACGTAGACTTCAAGCTCTAACAAAAGGGAGGCGAGTCGCCCTCTCGCGCTTTTGGCGTGGCTGGGAGCTGCTCCAAGAACTCGGAGAGCCAATCATCTGTCGAGGGCATGTCCTGCCAGGGATACAGAGGACACTTCTGGCATTTCGCAGGACCTAAAGTTTCTATGCTCATCCGCAACTCCGCAACATGCGGCTTTGCGTACTCAAGTGGCTTAATTATAGATTTTGTATCGCAGACCAAGTCGCGGCATGGTTCCCGATGCTCCATACAGCTTCGGCCGCATCCAGGGAATTTCCCTCGCAAATAAATCGCATAATGGAGGCACACGCACACCACGGCAGCTCTGCAAGATAGCAGGTCTTTGGGTCGCCCTTGAAGTGGCCCGTCAAGACCTTCGGAAAGCATTGCGAACTCTGGGTTTAGTCCCTGTCAGAACAGCGTATAATGCGCAACAAGCTTAACTCAAAAACCTGCCATTATCAAGCAACTCCGAACTCCCCATCACTATAGATATAACCTGCTTCTGCTACTTTGCTCTGTGGTTTGAGCGGCGAGCCGGGCCCCGGAATAAGCTTGCCAGTAGCTGGGGCTGATGGACAGCTGCAAAGACCCACGCCTGGTGGGACGAAACATGCACATGTGAAGCTCTGTCGGTCCATATCTGTATGTGTATTATACGTCTATATGTGCGTATACTATCTACTTCTGTGTGTGCAGCATATATACACATAAATGTGTATGTATATATATATATAATAATAGTAAATGTGTAGATAAAGAGAGAAGAAGAAAAAGAAAAAATATACGATGATGTCAGTGCGCTCGACCCCCCTCCCACCCGAATGGTTGGTGCCCTGGTGTGGTTCGTGGTTCGGGCTCATCATGGTTGGTAAGCTCTCCTCCCCCGTGGTGCGGTTGGGTCGGGGTTTGCATCTGCTTAGGGGTCTTTCGTACTCTCCTCTGGTTGGCGGACTCTCCTTGCTGCGTGCTGTTTTTGGCATTATCATGGTTGGTGGAGATGTTTCGGAGCTTGGGCGCGGCAACGACCGGAGGCAAGGGGGCCGCCTATGGGGGGCGGGTCGGCGCTTCGAGAACCGAGATCAATGCAAACATCGGGCTGAGAGGGCAAGGAGAGGATCGGCGGAGGGCGGGTGCGTGGCCTTGCTCCAGGCTTCTACCTGCGCTGCCCGCCGGCGGGCGCAGCCCCTAGAATATGTAGGAAAATGTACACGCAAGATGTACCAGAAGAGGCCTTGAAAAATCACCGACACTCCCGGGGACAAAAAATACAAAAGTTCGTGGGGGCCGAAGTCCCGATAATCGCTTCCCCATACTACTAAACCTGTTCAAATTTTAAATATTGTTTTCCCCGGATCCCCCCGACACCCAGCCGCAGGCTTGACCCTAAACCCTAACCCCCCCCNTCCCTCCCCCCCCTGTGGTGTGGTGTGGTGTGGTGTGGTTGTGGGTTGCTTCCCCCCTCCCTGTGGTGTGGTGTGGTTCGGGCGTGGGCTTTGGTGGTTCCCCCCCTTCCTCCCCTGTGGCGTGGTGTGGGTTGGGTGGTTCCCCCCTGCATGTTTGGATCTGCTTGGGGTGTTTGGTAAACCCATGCTCATGATGATATTGATGATGATGATGATGACGACGATAATCATGATCATCATTATCACAGTCATCTCCGTGTTTCTTTGGTTGGTCGTCGGATATCTTTTGCCCACGTGCCTGCTGACGATTATGGCTTTATTGACCGTGGGGCCACGATCTTTGTGAGAGTTGTCTTTTTGATGCAATTGCAATAGTGTTGCAATGGGTCAACTGTCACAGGGATCGGGCCTGTCAGGGAACACGGTCCGCGGGACTGCTGCAGCCTTGTTTGTCGGAGTCCTCTTTCGGAAGTGTCTACAGTCACATGGAACGCGATCCTCGTGACAGTTGATGGCTTCGGCTTTGGCACCCTCACGGGAGAGTCGTGCCTGAAAAATGTGCACTGTCACACGGATCGGGCGTCTTGGGACGCGATCCTCGTGACAGTTNGGGGGGGTCGGCGAACCGAGAACCGGGATCATATATGCACATCCAGCGGGCCGATCCTAAACCCCAGCAGCTAGGCGAGGCACATCTGTTTCGGATCACTGCTTGTCACCTTGTGCTCCGACCCAACAGCTGGGTTCTGGAGTACCATACTTGAATACTTTTTTGGGGTGCCTGTTCCTTTAAGGAACCATTATGAAATAAAAGTCTATACTTTTTTCTCCCTGGTTACTTCAAAGTCCAGAACAGTGTAGCCCTCTTCCGCGCCTGTTCAGGCTCTGAGACGGTCTCAAGGGCCCTATACACCCTCTGAACTCTGAAGCTCTATGTAAGCGTTGATTAGGCTGAGGCCTACCATTTGAAATTCGATCGCCCTGCCAGCCTGTCCAGTTGGTGAGCTTTGACTTAGTAAAGACACATTATTTCGACAAGAAAAACATACATGCACCTCAAGGGCAAGGTAGGACTGAAGAGCAGCTTCAACCCTTAACACCCTAAGTCTCAAAACTCCAAGCCCAATGGCAAAAGACCCTAAACCCTAAACCCTAAACTCCCTAAACTCCCTAAACTCCCTAAACCCTAAACCCTAAACCCCTCAGAGCCTTCCGCCCAAGAGAGAATGCCCTGAGCCCACAAGAGCGTTCTTAAGGAGACTGCTTCATTTACTGGCCGAGCTCCGCGAGTGCCGGCTTTGGGCTGCTCCGAAATTTGGGTTTAGGGTTTAGGAAGACTTGTGGCGAACAAACTTGTGGAAGGGGTTTCCTGAAATTCTGTGCTGTTGGGGTTTAGGGGGTTGGGGTTTAGGTATGAGGTCAGGCATCAGAGTTTAGGTGGCCTGCGTCTGCGAGTTCCTTCATCATGGTCTGCCTAAGGTACGGGCCTGTGTTCGGCATGATCTGTTGGACGAACCCTTGAGGCTCACGCGGAGTCCCCATGCATCGAGAGCCAAACGCAGTCGAGTCGGACCACATCCTGGTCTCGCCCCCCCCCCCTAAACCCTAAACCGTAAACCGACTTGTTTATTGTTGGTTGTGCGTCCACGACGTTCCCGACAACCGAAAGCTAGGTTTTTGCACGTGGCATGTTTCTAAAAAAATGAGGCTACCATTTCGACCCAGTATCAGGCGCGGACCCTAAACCCTAAAGCCTAAACCGTTTGTTCGCATGCTAGTGCAATCTAGAAGCCTAATAATTACCAATATCACTCCTTACAGGGTTCCTTATTATGACTATACTATAAAGGAGCCCAAAAATTCTAATATTAAGGCCCCTACATTAGGGCAAATCCGTACTCTACGCAAGGCCCCGACATTAGCCCAGGAGCCTCTTCTGAGTAACTGCATACAGGGGCTGTTTTGGAGGCTTCCTAGACCTTCCAAAATCCCTTAATTAAGGAGTATACCTTAAATTATAATCGGATCCCTAATATTCTTAATTAACGGATTTTGGAAGGTCCGGGTTCAACAGGTTCCGGAGATTCAAAAAGTATGGTGAGAAGTACCACATAACTACTGTAGGCTATATAGGTAGGTGCACATGTAGGTGCCCGAAGTATAGCCATTGGTACTAAATCCCGTGGTCCTTCAAGCAGACCGAACATGCCCCGCAAAACCCTATGACAAAACCTTGCAAACGAAAGACAAAGCTCTTTCAGAGCCTTGAGGCCTGATGCTGGTTTAGGGTTTAGGGTTTAGGGGTTTAGGGGTTTAGGGTTTAGGGGTTTAGGGGTTTAGGGGTTTAGGGGTTTAGGGGTTTTGGGTTTGGGGGTTTAGGGGTTTAGGGTTTAGGGTTTAGGGGTTTAGGGGTTTAGGGGTTTTGGGTTTAGGGGTTTAGGGTTTAGGGGGAAAGGAACCCTTACAGGAGCCAGTAATTGATCTTTTTCTAGGATCCCCTTGGCAGGTACCAAGCCTCCGCTTCGCAAGAGCAAGTCGAAGTGGGACTGGAGCAAGCAGACCAGCAAGGAAGGCCGATCTTTGGGGGTTTTGGGGGGTTTTGGGGAGTTCAGGGTTTAGGGTTCATGTTTTTTTGGGGTTTTGGATTTTGGGGGCTTGGGGGTTTGGGGTTTCGGGGTCTGGAGCTTCGGGGGTTTGGGCTTTCGGGGGTAGGGGTACTAGGGTTGAAAAAGTTTAGGGTGGGTAACACTGCTGTAAATCCAGAAGCCTGAACCCCTACCCCAAGCCCTACAAACACACTGATAGCTCTAAAGATTGCAACATTAACGCTTAGAACCTAAACCCTGGATCCTAAACCATCACTAACCAAAAAGGGGCCTTAAAAAAGACAGTCTAAGTAACTCCCAAACCCTTAACCGACATCGTCAGCCCTCGAGCAATACCGAACAGACCTTAAGGGGACCTTATTCTATAGAATCCTGAAGCACCTCTTGTAGGAATCTTCACAGGAACCCTAAGCACCCGTATCATAAGTATAGTTTACTCGAAACCCTAGTCCAATTGTTTAATTAGGCCATATATCTTAGCCCGTCGTAACCCTTTACAGGGAATCCTTGCAAGAACCCCTATTCAAACATGAAAACCACAGGCCACAGAGCTTTGGCGTTGCCCACCCGAGCCAGGCTCATACGCTTGGAGCAACAACTCCTGGCCGAGGACGTCGGACCTTCATCCCCAAACCCTAAACTCTACATCCTAATGACTAAGACCCCCAACCCTTAATCCATAAACCCTAAACCCAGACTCCACTGGCAGCTCTTCCTCCTCTGACGAAGTGAGAAACCCCAAAACCTTGACCCTAAACTCCCAGCAGCTGTCGAAGAGCCCATAAGGGACCCTGGGAAACCCTAAACCCTAAACCTCTCAGGAGCACCAGTTTGCTTGAGGTTGTCAGGACCGCTTTCCCTTGGAGGGATTCTGTCTCTGCAGATGGAAAAGATGTGTAGGAATCTAAGGACGGACCCTAAACCCTAAACCCTAGACCCTAGACCCTAAACCCTAAACCGCTTTCCCTTGGAGGGATTCTGTCTCTGCAGATGGAAAAAATGTGTAGGAATCTAAGGACGGACGGACCCTAAACCCTAAACCCTAGACCCTAGACCCTAAACCCTAAACCGCTTTCCCTTGGAGGGATTCTGTCTCTGCAGATGGAAAAAATGTGTAGGAATCTAAGGACGGACCCTAAACCCTAGACCCTAGACCCTAAACCCTAAACCGCTTTCCCTTGGAGGGATTCTGTCTCTGCAGATGGAAAAAATGTGTAGGAATCTAAGGATGGACCCTAAACCCTAAACCCTAGACCCTAGACCCTAAACCCTAAACCGCTTTCCCTTGGAGGGATTCTGTCTCTGCAGATGGAAAAAGGCGTTCAAAAAAAAAACTCTCAGGAGCAGATTGGCTTGGACCTCGAGCGGCGGGTGCAAACCCTGGAGGCTGGTTTCGGTCGCCAGGGCTTTCAAGGTCTCCTTGAAGGAAAGGTACTAAAATGGGTTCTCTGAGGGGCTTAAGGGCTTCACTTAAACGTCTTGAAGGGTTCTTTCTGAGGTTATCTACAAGGTTTCTGGTTCGATGAGGGTTCTATGAGGGCTTGAGGCTAGTTGGAGATCTCGCGTTCGGAGTTGAAGGCATTCGGGCTTTGGGGTTTCGTGTCTTACGGCTTCTGGGTGTTCGGGGGGGCTTGGTCCTGGAAAGTACCACCTGGCGAAGGTGTCAGTGTGTTAGATGCTTGAGGTGCAATGAGCAGTGAAATAAACATAGCAAAACCTTTGGGCGCGGGCGGCCAATTTGTTGCCCGGCGGGGTATATGTGAGCACCTATTGCTTAGCGTTTTGAGCTTTAGGTTTCTGTGCATGCAAACAATACATGATCGTCCTTATCATCGCTTGAACTGCAGCTGGAGCTAAGCTCAGACCGGGGAATTTGCGCAAGCAAAGCCCCTAATACCCAACCCTAAACCCGCAACAACCCTTAGCCCTAATCCCCAGAAGTGCGGGCTGCCAGGATGCCATCCGCCAAGAGCGTCTCCTGGCCGAGAAGTTGTCCCAGGCCACATGGGTTTGTACAAGGGTCTCATGGTCTCACTAGTATTGATTCACAAGTATTGCATTGTGCACCAGCTCATAAAGGATTCTGTAAGGGCCTTGTCCTTTCCGTCCAAGTTTAAGGGAAGACACGCCTAAAGCCTTGAGCCCCAAACCCTTCAGCTGTTAGATTTGAAGCTTTAGATTGGATAGTTGAAGGCTACGGGTTTAGCGGGAGACCGCCTCAAAGCCAGCCGACAGTTGCTGTCGAGGCATTATTGGATTCGTTCTCCATTGGGCTTGCGTGTAAGATGAAAGCTTTGCAATGAAGATGGATCGGGGAGTTTCCGAAAATGGGGGACCCTAGTGTAGGTAGTACCCTAAATAGTAGGATCCTTATTATAAGGACCCCCAAATAATAGGTACCCCTATCTTCGGAAACTCCCATAGAGACCCCGACACGGGGACGATCGTTCGAGCAATCCCGTCTGGACCTGGAGTGCTACACCTGGGACCGGAAGGAAGCTTTCTGAATTGCGTCGCCCTACCCAGAGGCTCCATACATGGTAGTTCCTTTTCGGGATTCCCTTATAGGATTCTAAATATGAACCCCAAACAGGAACCACTATGGAGCCTTAGGGTAGACCCTTGAAGCTAAAGCCTGAACTGCTGCTACTGAATCCGAATTGCTCCTAGTAGTAGAGTAGGTAACCTTTAACCTTTTGGGGTAGTATAATCCCTATATTACCCTTATATTATGAAAAAGGTTAACCTTTGGTTCCCCTGGATACCCGACAAGTAGGTACTCCGAGCAGCCATTCACATTAACATCTGAAGCATTTCAACTTCCGGAGATTGTACCGCACTGCAGCCCAGCAACTTCCCTAAACCGCCCGAGGGATCACATCGCGGAGCTTCTGACCCAAAATGTCCAACCTTACAGTAGCAGGCCGGTGTATGATATCCTCCTTACAGGAGCATTGATAGCAGGACCCCAATCCATCGTACTTGGGCCTCAAAGTGTCATCTCGAGGTCTCTGAACCCTAAACCCGGATCCCTAAACCCGAAAACTACCCCAAGCCCCAACTCCCCCACCGCCAGTCCATAAACCAAACCTGTGGTCTTTAAAAGCTTTCCCTGTCAAGGGTTATATATAGAAACCATAATGAGGAATCCGACGCAGGTAGATGTGTTCGGCTACAGGTAAACTCCGTCCCCACTGACTAAAACCACGAACTTCTGCGTGTGACATGCAGCGTTCAGCTATCAAGCATGGGACCATGAGAAGCCACAGAAGCTTCGGAGAGCATGGTTGAGGCCGTACAGGCTTTAGTAACTTTAGTATGTTAAGTTAAGCGTAAAGCTTTAGGCTCCTTGGAGGCTGTTTTAGGGTTTCGGCACCAGGGCTTCATTGCTTTGGCATGGGAGGAATGGCACAATTGGGCGAGCCATTAACAAAAGGTAAGGCTCACGGCAAAGGCTTGTTTCTGGAATGCCTTTTGGTTCAGAAAGCTTCGAAACTCGGGTGAAATAGCAGAATTACTCGCATACTCGAGCCCAAACTTAACTACTGCTTAGATCCTGAGTCTCCTTCCAGCATTTCCAGCCGGGCGCGCCGGCAGTTTTGAAAGAAGCTGCGCCGTAGCTCCTGCTCAAAGCCCGAAAGCAGGGCCGCGCGCAGCCGTGGCCTCAAAGCGACATCTTCCTAGATACTGCACTATAGGGGCCTTAATAATTACCAATATTATTTGGGGGGCTCCTTCTTATGGGCCCCAAAACCCTATTCTAATGAGTAAGGCCACTATATTAGATACATCTAGTTGGTAAGGGCTGTTTCCTCGTAATTACTGCTCAATCCTCTCAAATCCTGTCACTATACTGCTGCCCGTGCTGTTGCTACTGCAAGTGTTAGTCTTGTTGCTGTTGCTGCCGTTGTTGTTGCTCTTGCTGTTGCTGTTGCTGCTGTTGCGGCTGCTGCTGGTGCTGCTGGTGGATGCTGTTCCTGTTGTTGCTGCTGCTGCCGCCGCTGCAACGCTGAACTCTAGACCCTAAACCCTAAACACTAACCCTAATCGTTCTATGTTGTCTCATTTCTCTCTTCGTCGAACGACGTCTAGAGTGCACCGCAACACATAGTGCCGTCTCAATCCAAGACCGACTTATGTCAATAATTAACAATAAAAGCAATAAAACCCGTAATAACAATAACATTAATTATAACAATAATGACAACTTCACAAGAATACTGCTAATAATATTGGATGTTAGGAATACTAGTAGTAGCAGCAAAGATGGAAATAGCGATAGGTAATGCAAGTAGTAGGAACATTTACAATAGTTATATATAACAATAACAATGATGATGGTAATCACAGAATTAACCCTAAAGCCCCCAGACCCCTAAACCTCTAAACCCCTAAACCCCCAAACCCCTGAACCCCTCAAACCCCTAGAGCCCTTTAACGGAACACTTATAGGACCCTTTGAAGGAGCCCTTAAAGAATCCTCTAAAGGAGCCGGAAATCCCTCAACCCGAAATCCCGACGTCTTTGTTCTTTTTGAGGTGGGAAATGGGGCCGCCCAGGTGACGGTCCTCGGGTCGTTAGGATCTCTGGTTTTTAGGATGAATCATGGGGTAGGGGGGTAGGGTATTATGCTTCAAGAAATAGGTCCTTCTAGCCCTGATCCCTCAACTCGAAACCATCAGATGTCAGTTGCTGGGCTTGAGCATTGAGGATGTAAGGCTTTGAAGTCTGGCAGTTCTTGTTTTGGGATGCAGGGTGTTGGGTTTTAAGATTTTCGGTTCCTGGTTTTAGGATGTAAGATACCATTGTGTAAAGCTTTTGGTTTCAAGACGTGACATGCAAAGGGACTGAAGTCGCACTGCTTATCGTAGATTGCATGGCGGGGACGCACTAGGAGGGGCAGCATCAACGAGCCTCTGCAAGCCTCACGGATTGCCTGCACTTTGTCTTGGAAGGGCTTCTAGCTCAAATCGTTTCTTTCTCGCTATCGTTGTCATCATCACCGTCATCATCAATTTTTGCAAGTACCCTCGGAGTTTCCAGCGATTACAGCACCACCACCACGATCATGATCACGATCATCACGGCCATTTTTATCTTCAGGGCCAAGTTCATCTTCATCAACATCAGCAGCAGCATCATCCTAATCACCATATTAATCATCATCTTCACCTCATTGACCATAGTTGTCTTCTTATCCTTCATATACATCTTCATCACCATCATCACCATCGCCGTCATCATCGTCATCATCGTGATCGTCATCACCATCGTCATCATCAACATCATCATCATCTTTCGGACTATCCACCTGAAATGTCTCGAAGAAGGTGGGCTGCTGGCATCGATGCCTTCCGCACAGTGCCCAAGGACCTTGCGGAGGCTGTGGGATCCATGGGATTTCTGGATTCTCTGGGTTCTGGAGTACCATACTTGAATACTTTTTTGGGGTGCCTGTTCCTATTATGAAATAAAAGTCTATACTTTTTTCTCCCTGGTTACTTCAAAGTCCAGGTAAATCCAGGATCCCCAAGTCAATAGCGATTTTTGTGGGGTAAAGGGTGGAATAGGGCTGTCAAGGGCTATTGCAGGGGTCGCTGGGGCTTAGAAAGTCGAACACGGACTTGGGGTAGATTCGATCATGAGTATCATTGTGATCATTGTTCTTACTACGACGATTTGTAATGTTACCCTTTTTGGCTCTTTTTGTTTGTTAGGGTGATCAACAATATTATTCGCATTGTTATTACTGTTGGTAGAATGTGTAGTTTAAGTATTCTTATGCTAATGCTTACTATTGTTATCCTTGTTACATCAGGGATCCTGGAGGTATGTTATTGCCATCAACTGTTGGTTATTCAGACTCCTAGATTGGATCTGCCTTAGTGTCTCAGCTGTCTGATGCCCTAAACCCTAAACCCTAAACCCTAAACCTGGGGTGTACCACAATCCCCGCTTGCCGGGAATGTTGCATTTGTCGCTATGTGGTCATCTTGGGAGTTCCTCAGGGCATTCCTCTGGCCTTGGGAGTACCATGCTTTAATACTTTTTTCTTAAAGGAACCCTTATGAAATACAAGTTTATACTTTTTTCTCCCTGGTTACTTCAAAGCCCAGTCCTACGATTCAGTGTCGGCCCCTGGTTTTTCGACCTTTCTTCTATCAGCGGCAAAGTGTTAATGTCCTCCTTCATAACCCCGGCTACGGGAACTCGTGTTCGTTGATCAGGGGTCTAAATTGATTGGGTTTAGGCTGAGATGTTTTGGGGCATCGCTTTTCTTCGTGAGGTTTTCTGGGCTTGTTTGCTGTGGCTTCAGGTACAAAGGCCGAGGCAAAGGTGGGCGACCCAGTGGCACTTGGTTCGTCAGCTCTGACGAGGAGGACGACTCTGAATACGTGTCGAGCAGCTTTGGTCCGTTCCCCGCCTACCGGTTTGGCCGACGACTTCGACCTTACCTATAGTCTCCATTGTAGTTCCTTTTTTTGGTTAACCAAAATTTCTATTATAGGATCCTAAGCATAAAACTGGTTAACCAAAAAAGGAACTACAATGGAGGTGCTGTGGAAAGACGCAATACTGGAGCGATGCGTACTGTTGCCGGTGCGGGTGGATCCAGAACCACCCTCGATGGCGGCACGAACCTTTCCCCGGCAGTTTCCCCGACGGTCGCCGACCTCTGTGAGATTATGATCCCCGCAACTATCGACCAACAGGTTCAGGGTTTGAGCGTCCGGCTGTCTAAGAGAAGGAACTCAGCTAGCCAAGCAGATGGCCATGCTGCAGCCGGCACAGGGTGTGTTGTTCATAACGCGAAGTTTCTTGTTCTAGGAGTGGCATATTTGTTAAGGGCCTCCTTTGTCTCTGTAAGGTGTACAGTCTAGCCTTGAGGGAAGTTTCAGAAAAACAGGTGTCCGATCAAAGGGATCCTCAGCCTAACAGAGAACCCCCCACCCTAAGCCATGCCACTAGGAAGTTTCCGATGCCCTAAACCCTGAACCCCTAAACCCATCCACCGGGCCGTCCTGGCCGCTGGAACTGTTCTCTTCCGGCTTGGCTTGGCTCTCGCCCGGCAATTCCACTGCCGCAATAGTAACCCTTCTAGAACCCTTTACAAGGAACCCTCTTGTAATCATTACGGCCCACCTTAGGCGAGCGCCACCGGGGCGGTGATGACGCTGGTGGCCGTCGTTACCTGTGCTCGGACCCCGTCTGGGTCTGATCTTGAGGGCTCACAGCTTTGGTTTTGGGCCTTTAGGGCAGGGTTTAGGGTTCAGGGCTGCGCATCAAGAGCTAAGGCTAAGGACCCCAAAAGCATGTAGACTAATAGAACAGCCTTTCTTAATTATTGGGCCAGTACTTTGCCTACTTTTCAGGGTTTACGTAATGGGCTTTGGGATGGAAGGTTCAGGCACGCAAGGTTCTTGATCCCTGGCAACAGGAAGCCACAGGTCCCTAGGCCTCTAAACTCTCTTCGTCTTCGCCTTCTGTGGTGGTTTGGGTTTTTGGGTGTAGGCAGCAGCTTGGGCTCTTAAACATTAGGGTTCCCGTGAAGAATCTACCTACTGGCATCCAGATATATTTCAGCAGTCATTTGGCTCAAACACTATTCTGATTGCTAAACCTTAAACTCCAGCCGCCCCTGCGCGAGAAAAAGTCGCCCTGAACTCGCATGACCAAGGCAGTTTTATTCATTTGCGAGACCAACGCATTCCTTCGGGCCGAGCGCCGGACAGACGTATCGCTGGACAGCAACCAGGACCGTCGAGGGGCTGTTTAGGGTATTAGGGCTTGCGGTCTAGGGTAGCCCGACCCGAAATACTGGCAACGAACATCCCCAAAGCAAGAAAACCCTTAACCCCCAAAATCCTTAGCCTTTAAACCCTCAACTGAGAGGGAATGAGGGTGAAAGTACTTTTAGTGCACACTCTAACAGAGTGGGCCGGATCGAACTGCTGCTCGAAAAGGTCCGAAACACTTAAAACAACTCTCAACCCCTACACCCTCAAACCCTAAACCCTAAATCCTTAAACCCAAACCCCGCGGTCATCCGCTTCCGGCATTCGAGACGAGGCTGCTGGGGTTGAGGATGCAACATGGGGGCCCGCGGAACTGGCACCATTCTAGAAGTGTATGAATACATATATATATATGATATAGTCATATATATATATATATGTGCACACTTATATACATACATCCATATATATATATATACATACACATACACACACTCACACATCTGTAAAGGTTTACTTACACAGGTCCCTATATTCTCGTATTTTCATATTATCCTATTTTAGAGAGGACGCAGATTTTAGCTTGGTTTGTGAAGCACCTACAGCCAATCAGGACAACCCTTTAACAAAAAAACATCCTTTACCCGCTTGCTTGCGACCGTGGATGTGTAAGGCATTGACTCTCCGGATGAGTGAACCCAGAAGTCTTAGCCTCATAACCCCACAACGACGCCTCCTGAATGGAAGTTTCAGAAAATCAGGGGCCGTAGCGTAGAACCCAGAAGAGTCGGATTCTTATTTTTCAAGGACCCCCAAACTGACCCCTCGTTTTCCGAAAGCTCTGGGTCCCACAAGCCCGAATGGCACCTTGATCCGAGCCACCCAACTCATTTGGACCCTAATACCTGAACCCTAAACCCCGAATCCCTAAACCCTAAACCCTAAACCCCTAAACCCTAAACTTGCCCTAAACCCTATCATGAGGACTCAATGCTCACTATCAACTTCGATGTGACCATGCTTCTTGCTGCGACAATGCTACACCCTGAACCCTAAAACCAATCCCTTTGCTATGTTGGCATGAATGGCTACGACAATGCTAGAGGGTTTAGCGTTTTAAGTTTTGGGGTTTAGGGTAGATCCTGAAGCCTCACTGTTTATGGGATTCCGGGTTTGCACCTGGGGGTTCAAGGCTACTTCGGACGCAGGGTGTGGCCCTGCCCTGAAGCCTGTTTATCTACTTGGGTGGTTGTCAGAATTAGGGTCCCTTTTTGGGTACTCTAAATAATAGGTGCCGTATTATATTAGAAACCCCAAAAGGGGCCATATATCAACTTGTGTATCTCAACCCAGACCTTCCAAAATCCCTACTTTAAGGAATTTACCTTAAATCATATTAGGGATCCTGCTATAATTTAAGGTATGCCGCTTAATTAAGGGATTTTGGAAGGTCTGGGAACTCCGAAACCTAAGGGTGGGTTCTTGTTCGCCATTACAAGGAAGCTCTAATTTTACCTATAGACCCTTATTATGGTAAACTTAGTATGAGTTCCTTAGCAAATATCCAGTGGGCTGGAGGGGCAGCCTGCAGTAGCCCCTATTGATGCTCTACTCCGTTGTTGGTTTCGGAACTTTTGGGTCACAGGGTGTCGGCTTGCATGGCCAGGGCCTCAAAGAAAAGACACGGTCCGAAGTGTAGCAGTGGCCACCTATACTTCCCAGAATCCACTGCACCAAGGCCGTAATATGCTCTAAACGGTTGAGGGTTTAAGGTTTAGGGACTAGGGCCTTCAACCTGAATGCAAGTGTATTTGGGAACTGTAAGCCTCGATGCAATGCCGTCTGAAACCCACCAGCAGCCCCTGCCACCCTCCGCCCACCCCAAACCCCCTAAACCTCAAACCCTTCCCTAAACCCTAAGCCCCAAACTCAAGGCCCTGGCTTTTGTCGTCTGGCCAAAAATTAAAAAGCTTTTCGCTAGTCTCGGACACTAGCGGCACGCTTAAACAAAACAACTCTACGCCCTAAGCTCTACTGCCGTGAGCAAAGGCTTGACATGGCCTGTGACCACGTTACCGTGGGAGTGTGGGATGCGCGCGGGGCTCATCCCTGAACTTTATGGGTTTGGGTACTGCAGGGGCCTAAATAATTACCTATACTCTTTTGGGAACTTCCTTATTGTAATTATAGCATAATATACCCCAAAACCCTATTCTAATAATTAAGGCCCCCCACATTAAACCCCAGAGCTTAGTTCTTACATAAGCCGGATCCCCAGACGCTACCATCCCGAGCAAACCCGGAAAAGACCTGGCATGGGAGGCAAGGGTTCGGTGCAAGGGCTTGGGGACGAGGTTGCAGCAGTTGAAAGTTTAGGGCGAGGGCTACAATACATCTTAGAAGCAGAATAGTTACTTCGATCCGTTTTGAAAGTACATGCCGATAGACCGATATATTGGCATGTTGAGAACCAGCATGTTTATTGGCATGTGGAGAGCCAGCATGATCATCGGCATGTTGAGAACCAGCATGTTTATTGGCATGTTGAGAACCATCATGCTTGTTGGCATGTTGAGAACCAGCATGTTTATTGGCATGTTGAGAACCCGCATGTTCATTCATTAGCATGTTTGGAACCGGCACGTTTATTGGCCTGTTGAGAACCAGCATGTTCAATGGCATGTTGAGAACCAGCATGTTTATTGGCATGTTGAGAACCAGCATGTTTATTGGCATGTGGGGAACCAGCATGTTTATTGGCATGTTGAGAACCATCATGCTTATTGGCATGATGAGAATAAGCATGTTTATTGGCATGTTGAGAACCAGCATGTTTATTGTCATGTTGAGAGCCAGCATGATTGTTGGCATGTTGAGAACCAGCATGTTCAGTCATTGGCATGTTGAGAACCAGCATGTTCATCGGCATGTTGAGAACCAGCATGTTCATTGGCATGTAGAGAACCAGCATGTTTATTGGCATTTTGAGTACCAGCAGCATGTTCATTGGCATGTTGGCGACCAGCATGTTTATTGGCATGTTGAGAACCAACATGTTTATTGGCATGTTGAGAACCAGCATGTTCATTCATTAGCATGTTTGGAACCGGCACGTTTATTGGCCTGTTGAGAACCAGCATGTTCAGTGGCATGTTGAGAACCAGCATGTTTATTGGCATGTTGAGAACCAGCATGTTCATTGGCATGTTGAGAACTAGCATGTATATTGGCATGTTGAGAACCTGCATGTTTTTTGCTATGTTGAGAAACAGCATGTTAATTGGCATGTTGAGAACCAGCATGTTTATTGTCATGTTGAGAGCCAGCATGATTGTTGGCATGTTGAGAACCAGCATGTTCAGTCATTGGCATGTTGAGTGCTAGCATGTTTTGTGGCATGTTGAGAACCTGCATGTTTATTGGCATGTTGAGAACCAGCATGTCTATGGGCATGATGGGATCCGGCATGTTTATTGGCATGTGGAGAACCAGCTTGCTTATTGGCATGTTCAGTACCAGCATGTTCATTGGCATGTTGAGAACCAGCATGTTTATTGGCATGTCGAGAACCAGCATGTTTATTGGCATGTTGGCATGTTGACATTTAGCATGTTTATTGGCATGTTGGGAACCAGCATGCTTATATTGGCATGTTGAGTACCAGCATGTTTATGGGCATGTTGAGAACCAGGCTGTTTCTTGGCATGTTGAGAGCCATCATGATTGTTGGCATGTTGACAACCAGCATGTTCATTCTTGGGCATGTCGAGTACCAGCATGTTTTGTGGCATGTTGAGAACTAGCATGTTTATTGGCATGTTGTTGAACCAGCATGTTTATGGGCAGCATGTTTGTTGGCATGTTGGGAACCAGCTTGTTTATTGGCATGTTGAGTACCAGCATGTTTATTTGCATGTTGAGAATTAGCATGTTGAGGACCAGCATGTTCAATGGCATGTTGAGAACCAGCATGTTCTTTATTGGCATGTTGTGAACCAGCATGTTTATTGGCATGTTGAGAGCCAGCATGCTTAGCGGCATGTTGAGAACCAGCATGTTCTTTCATTGGCATGTTGAGAGCCAACATGTTTATTGGCATGTTGGGGACCAGCATGTTTATTGGCATGTTGAGAGCCAGCATGTTCATTGGCATGTTGAGAACCAGCATGTTCATTGGCATGTTGAGAACCAGCATGTTCATTGGCATGTTGAGGACCAGCATGTTCATTGGCATGTTGAGAACGAGCATGTTTATTGGCATGTTGAGAACCATCATGCTTGTTGGCATGTTGAGAACCAGCATGTTTATTGGCATGTTGAGAGCCAGCATGATTGTTGGCATGTTGAGAACCAGCATGTTCATTGGCTTGTTGAAAACCGGCATGTTCATTTGCAAGTTGAGAACCAGCACGTTTGTTGGCATGTTGAAAACCAGCATGTTCATTGGCATGTTGAGAACCTGCATGTTTATTGGCATGTCGAGAACCAGCATGTTTATTGGCATGTTGAGAACCAGCATGTTTATTGGCATGTTGAGGACAAGCACTTTTATCGGCATGTTGAGGGCCAGCTTGTTTACTGGCATGTTGAGTACCAGCATGTTCATTGGCATGTGGAGAACCTGCATGTTTATTGTCATTATATGGCCATGTTGGGAACCAGCATGTTTTTTGGCATGTTCAAACCAGCACATTTTTTGGCATGTTGAAAACGGCATGTTGAGAGCCAGCATGTTTATTGCCATGTTGAGTACCAGCATGTTTATTCGAATGTTGTGAACCTGCATGTTGAGAACCAGCATGTTCCTTGTCATGTTGAGAACCAGCATGTTTGTTGGCATGTTGAGAGCCAGCATGTTCATTGGCATGTTGAGTACCAGCATGTTCATTGGCATGTTGAGAACCTGGTAAACTGCATGTTTAATGGCATGTTGAGAACCAGCAGGTTCTTTATTGGCATGTTGACAACCAGCATGTTTATTGGCATGTTGAGAACCAGGATGTTCTTTCATTGGCATGTTGAGAGCCAACATGTTTGTTGGCATGTTGAGAACCAGCCTGTCTATTGGCATGTTGAGAACCAGCATGTTTCTTGGCATGTGGGGAACCAGCATGTTTATTGGCATGTTGAGAACCATCATGCTTATTGGCATGGTGAGAATAAGCATGTTTATTGGCATGTTGAGGACCAGCATGTTCATTGGCATGTTGAGAACCAGCATGTTCTTTATTGGCATGTTGAGAACCAGCATGTTTGCTGGCATGTTGAGAGCCAGCATGTTTATTGGCATGTTGAGAACCAGCATGTTTATTGGCATGTCGAGCCAGCATGTTCATTGGCATGTTGAGTACCAGCAAGTTGGTTGGCATGTTGAGAACCTGCATGTTCATTGGCATGTTGAGAACCAGCATGTTTATTGGCATGTTGTGAGCCAGCATGTTTATTGGCATGTTGAGAGCCAGCATGTTCATTGGCATGTTGAAAACCGGCATTTTCAATGGCACGTTGAGAACCAGCATGTGTGTTGGCATGTTGACAGCCAGCATGTTTATTGGCATGTTGAGAACCAGCATGTTTATTGGCATGTTGAGAACCAGCATGTTTATTGGCATGTTGAGAGCCAGCATGTTCATTGGCATGTTGAGTACCAGCATGTTTATTGGCATGTTGAGATCCAGCATGTTCATTGGCATGTGGATAACCAGCATGTTTATTGGCATGTTGAGAACCAGCATGTTTATTGGCTTGTTGAGTACCAGCATGTTCATTGGCATGTTGAGAACCAGCATGCTTACTGGCATGTTGAGGACCAGCATGTTCATTGGCATGTTGAGTACCAGCAAGTTGGTTGGCATGTTGAGAACCAGCATCTTCATTGGCATGTTGAGAACCAGCATGTTTATTGGCATGTTGTGAGCCAGCATGTTTATTGGCATGTTGAGTACCAGCATGTTCATTGGCATGTTGGGTACCATGTTTTTTGGCATGTTCAGAACCAGCTTGGCATGTTGAGAGCCAGCATGTTTATTGGCATGCTGAGAACAAGCATGTTTATTGGCATGTTGGGTACCAGCATGTTCATTGGCATGCTGAGAACCAGCATGCTTACTGGCATGTTGAGTACCAGCATGTTCATTGGCATGTTGGTACCTAGCATGTTTATTGGCATGTTGAGTACCAGCATGTGTATTGGCATGTCGAGAACCAGCATGTTTATTGGCATGTTGAGAACCAGCATGCTTACTGGCATGTTGAGGACCAGCATGTTCTTTGGCATGTTGAGAACCTGCATGTTTATTTGCATGTTGAGAATTAGCAGCATGTTTATTGGCATGTTGAGGACCAGCATGTTTATTGGCATGTTGAGAGCCAGCATGTTTATTGGCATGTTGAGAGCCAGCATATTCATTGGCATGTTGACAACCGGCATTTTCAATGGCACGTTGAGAACCAGCATGTGTGTTGGCATGTTGACAGCCAGCATGTTTATTGGCATGTTGAGGACCAGCTTTTTTTGGGAATGTTGAGTATCAGCATGTTCATTGGCATGTTGAGAACCAGCATGTTCATTGGCATGCTGAGTATCAGCATGTTCATTGGGATGCTGAGTATCAGCATGTTCATTGGCATGTTGAGAACCAGCATGTTTATATGTATGTTGAGAACCTGCATGATTATGGGCATGTAGAGAACCAGCATGTGTATTGGCATGTTGGGAGCCCGCATGTTTATTGGCATGTCGTTTTGGCCAAAGGCCCATGAGGCGATGGCAGACCCAAGTCATCTGTCCACAAGCATCATTAAACCCCAAGAAGATCCATGGTTATGCCCTACATCAGCAAAGGCACGGTGAGAGGGCTGGTCCCAGTGGTTATCACCATGTTTCCATGAACTCCGTCATAATCGTCGTCATCGTTATCACGGAATCATCATCATCATCGCCACAGTCAACATCATCATCAACAACATATCATCATCATCATCGCCACCGTCAATATCATCAGCAACATATCAATAGTATCAGCACCCGCATCATCGAAATCATCATCGGCAGCATCATCATCATTATCGTCATAATCATCATTGCCACTGTCACTACAGAAGGTTCGGAAGTGACCGGATGAATATCACCAAGAACATCCAGAAGCAGCGCATCGACCACAAGGGGCCGCCCTGCGCGCATTTCGGTTTCGTTTTCAGGCTGTGGGTGCACGAGTCCGGGGCTCAGGGTTTAGGACTTATTGTTGAGGTTTTCGGGCTCTTGCGTTTCGGATTTAGAAGCGCAGGGTTTGGATCAGGCAACAGGAACCTGAAGCGGAATCCCGGAATTGCAAATTCTCGGGACCTCACAACTACTATGGGCTATTAGACCTTAAGGGTACCTTAATCTACCCTTAATAGGGTCCTAATAGGGATCTTTAGGGTCTAATAGCCCATAGTGGAAGACACCGAGCCTGAAACCAGAGCAGGAGTCGTTGAGCGTCCGAAAGCCTAACTAACGTCACTACGAAGAACCGAGAACCCCCAAATGGTCTTGGTAATCATCTTAAACCCTAAACCCTAAACCCATATGGTCAATGGTTTGGGGTTCAAGGGGTTTGATGTAGGCTTTGGGGTTTAAGGATGTCGAGGGGTCAGGGGTTTAAGGAGTCGTAAGAAGTTGAGGGCTGAAAGGATGTAGGGCTTAGGGTTTAGAGTTTAGGGTTTAGGGTTTAGAGTTTAGCGTTTAGGATTTAAGGGTTTAGGGTTTAGGATTTAGGGGTTTAGGGTTGAGGGTTTAGGATTTAGGATTTAGGGGTTTGGGGTTTAGAGTTTAGGATTTAGGGGTTTGGAGTTTAGGGCCCATACCCCTAATCAGGGGCCCTGTTTTGACAGCCCCAGGAACGACAAAGGGCACGCGTACAGCGACGATGAGCTGCTAGAGCTCGACTTCTCTGACAAGTCTGGAGCTCAGTTCTTACAAAGCCTCTATACGCTTGTCTAGATTGTGTCGGCTCTATGGTGTTGTAGGCTTGAGACCGGAGCGGAATGTTTAGAATAGTCTGTTATGATCGTATTATGGTATGATGATCTAAACTGATATGGGACATCAGGGGATACTATTGCTGGCTGTGGGGGGTTGAAATTTGGACTGCGGTGGTTGCTTGATGGCATCGAAGTGAAGTTTGGGTGCATAGCTGACCGCAGCTATACTCGGGAACCTTACTACAACTTTTGCAGTTGTAAACCAGCCCCTCATATGCTTGCAAAACCCTATACTTTCCTTGCAGCTTTTCAGCCCTACATACATACATACATACTTACATACCTACATACCGACATGCCTGCATGCCGCATGCCTACATAGCTACATGCCTGCGTACCTACATACATGCTTACATACATGCATGCTCTGAATGTTCATGCCAGAGCCTATACCCAGCACTGGTCAGAAGCTTCGAAGCCACACCACAAGCTTCAAAACTCGAGCTTGAGCTCTACCCTGCAAATACTATACCCTACTTGCACCCCCCAACCCTTATTTAGGATTGTCGTCGCTTTGCGGGGCGGTCGATACTAATACATGGGAGTTTCCGAAAATTACGGGTACTTTATTTGGGGGGTCCTTCCAACAAGGATCCTACTGTTTAGGGTACTTTATTAGGGTCCCCTATTTTCGGAAACTCCCACATATGGCATTGCAGTTATTGACGGAGTTGCGGTTCCCCGAGGTGAAAGGTGGGAGCAGTGGGAGGTGGGAGGCAAGCGCAGGTTTGCGGTATAGGTACTGTTGACATAGTCCTGCTATTTGCGAGTCCCTAGCCGCTTTGAAAAGGGTAGACAATCGAAGAAAGTGTGGGGGCTTCGGTGATTGCAAAGCCTGAAACCCAAGGCTGTAAGATAAGCTAGGCAACAATTCCCTAGCTCTTTACTCGATACGGCCGTATAAAGCTTTCTCTAAATCTTCATCTTAGCTCCAATATGAGCATAAAGCCATAAAGCCATATGAAATCCTCTGACACCCCGCGAGTCGTGAAGCCCCACCGTTCCCTTCCGCCTTAAGCGCAGGACGCTGTCTGCAGAGGACAAGGCTGAGTTGGACTCGGACTGGCTCTGGCCTCAGCCAATTTTCTTTTGGTGTTGTTTGTGTTCGCGCAAGGGGATGTATGTCGGCCGCCTGTTTGTCTGCCTGGCTGTTTGTGGCTGTCTGTGTCAATCTGTCAATCTGTCTATCTGCCTTCCTGGCTGTCTTTGTCTGTTTGTCCGTCTATCTGGCCGTCTCACCGTCTCTGTATATAGAGTATAGATTTCAAGAGTTGAAATCTTGACGGTTTCAAGTTTGAGCTTATGGTGTGGTTTGCAGCATGGGGATGGGGGCTTCAGTTTTTTTTTGGGTGGTCTTTCTCCTGGCACGAAATGCGGCGTGCCCAGCAGTTCTTCTATATTATATTCTGTGCCCTAGCCCCTCGGGGACTGGGTGCGGAGGATTGGAGGAGGGAAATCACTCCTACTCCCATTTCGGCTCCTCCTCCTCCTCCTGCTGCTGCTACTGCTACAGCTACTGCTACTGCTGCTACTGCTTCTGCTCGCTGCCGCTACGGCTACGACCACGGCTACGGCTACGGCTCGGGAGCCGGGTCTGGTGATTTGAGGTTTATGCCTTAGTGCAGTGTGAAGGTGTTCAACCCGAACTCCAAAACCTGAAAATCGCAAGCCGTGCACTTAAACTTTACAAGCCCTCAACCGCTGGGCCCTCCGCAGGAGTTCCTCCAGCGATCAGTTCAAGCACGACAATTTCGAGTCGGTCCATTCGCTGAGCATAGTTTTCTTTTTGTTTATTTAGAGCGTTCGACGTTTTAATGGTTCACATGCAGCTTTACCTATAGTCTCCATTGTGTTCCTGCTTTGGGTTACCTCATCGGATCCTAATTAAAGAACCGGTTAGCCCGAAATCAAGAACTACAATGAGACTATAGGTAGAGTGCGGGGCTATGCTTTTTCTTGAGAGAAGGGGTTCAAGCTTGGGAGCTGTCAGGTGTCGGTTTTAGAAAGCTTGTGAACCTTACCCATAGGCCCCATAGTAGTTCCCTTTTTGGGACTCCCTTATAGGATTCTAAATATGAACCCCAAAAAGGAACTACTTTGGGGCCTATGGGTAAGTTTGTTGATTGATTTCTTCCTAGGCCCACAAGCCCTAAAGCCCGAAGTCCTGTACCCAGCTCGGTTTTCGAAAAATCCCGATGTGCAGATTTATGCAAGGTTACTATATAGTATATAGGCTATATGATTCATATAGGGGCCTGAAAAAATAAGAATAGGGCTTGGGGGCATATGATACTATAAGTATACTAAGGAACCCCCCAAAACCCTAGTCGAATTATTCAGGCCCCTACATTAGCCTTACACTTGGAAAACGTCTGCAGCTTCAGGCTCTTGAGTTGATGGCATTTCTACCTTTTAGGGTTTAGGGTTTAGGATTTAGGGTTTAGGGTTTAGGATTCAGGGCTTAGGGTTTAGGGTTCCTGGTCGGGTTCCCCTTGAAATCATCCCAGTCGGCGGAGCTTCTGTAGTGCCTTTGTCAATGTCCTGGAGCCTGAAATGCTCAAAGTCAAACCGGAAGTCTTGAAGCTCAACCAGCTGGGACGGTGGAGCCATCACACGTTCGCACCCAAACTCCCAAAACCTAAACCCTAAACTCCCAAACCCAAAACATCATCAAGGTCGTGGATGCCCACGACTACACGTTCGAACCATGGCTGAACTCGGGGCGTGGCACTTCGGATTAAAGGTGCTGGGGTTCAAGGAGGTTTGGTATTAGGGTCGAGGGGTTGAAGTTCCAGGATTTGATGTCTGGGTGTAGCCTTTAGAAGTTTAAGGGATCGGGGTTGAGGCTCTGGGACCGTTTAGGCATTGTCTTAGTAGCTGAGTATAAGTAGACTAACACTTTTTGGGCTAGGGTACTCAGCCGTTAAGTTGTAACTGAGAGAGAGACGCGCAGCCTCGTTCCGGAAAAGCACATCTGTGCGTTTTTGGAGGTTGGGGTTTGGGTTTAGGGAAAGATGCCCTCAGGTGAACTTCTACGCAGACTGGTGTCCTCATTGCAGGCCCCGGCTCTTTGCATACTTTGCATGGAGTTTATCGGATGTTCGGCTGTCGTTGGTTTATAGTTTAATGCAAGGGCCTTAATAATTAGGGTTTTGGGGACCCGTAATACTATAGTTATAATAAGGAACCACCAAAATAGTATTGTAATTATCTAAGCTCCTATAGTACAGGCCGCCATAGGGTTTTGTTGGTTTAGTGCGCAAGGATGTAGAGCTGCTCTTACCCGGATGTGTTTATCGAGCGTTGACCTGGCTGTTTTTCTTTAGCACTACCAAGGTCGTCGTGCTAATTCTCGTCACCATTTTCGGTAATTATGCTCTGAAGCAGTATTCTTAGCTGTATTGATGCTGTACTGCATGTCGTGCTTCGCAGTCGATGTGTGGGGTCGGGCGATGCCGCGATTCAGGTCTTCTTGTGTTTTCGTGTGCCAGAGTAGGTTCATGAAGCGCCCCAATTCCCAAATCCTACGCCCGAAAAGACCCTAAACCCGAAATCCAAAACTCTGAAACACAAGAAGCCTGAAATCTCAAACCTGAATCCTCCCATACCCTTGCTCTTCGAACCCAAATCCCCAAAACGAAACCTTGTCCTGGAACCATTTGCCTTGGAGTTTCGCCGCGGGCTCATCCTATAGTGCTTCTACAAAGGTTGTACTAGGGTTTTATAAGGGTGCAAACTCCTAGTCCTAAACCCTCGTCTTAGTACTAGGGTTTAGGATTTGCGGGTTTAGGGTTCAATTGTTTAGGGGTTTAGGGTTTAAGTTTAGGGCCAAGTTATGGTTTACCCCCTTGTTGAATACAATGACTCCACTACAGCCCCAACCACAATTACTGACACATCGAACTGAAGCACAAAGTTAATGGGTTCTTCTACCCTCTCAGTTTGGAAGTCATGAGACGGAGGATCTTTATTGATGTGCCTCCTAGTTTCATGTAGGACCTCGTGAGCAGTAGGCAGGGGTTTGTGGGGGCTTGCGGCCAGATCCCCTCATCCCTACCGAACCCCGTGACTCAAACCCCACAGCTCGAAGCGAGCGACTCTGTCGGAGCAACCCCCAAAGACTCGAACAGCCGAGTTGAGTGCCCCAAAGTGCAAAAAACACATCCAATCGCGCAGGATGTTTGGCCCGACGTGGGATCAGTGGCGAGCTCAGCCTCTGTGGGTGGGGGATAGTGTTTCAGATGCAGGGTCCCTCAGATCCACCCCAAAAGCCTCTAAACTCTAAGCTTTGGCCAAGCCGATATTGTCTCAGACCCCTTTGCCGGATTTTTGGGTCTCGGAAACACTCAGGGTACACAAAATTGAGTATTTGGTTTGATGGTTTGAGGGTTGGGTCTCCGCTTTTGGAGCTTTAGGGCGTGCAGGGTTCATAAGGTTTTGGGTTGGGGGTTCATTCGTGCATGGGCTCAGGGTTCACGAGGGTTTTTGGGGGTTAGGAGGATTCAGGTTTCAATTAATTAGGAGAGCTTATCTAGACCCCGCCCAGGAGGTCGGGAGGGTTGCCGATTTCACCCTCAACCCTCTCCCACTTCGACGCTTTCAGATCGCCTGGGTTATGGTTTCAGGATTCATGTACTAGGTTTTTCTAGAAAAGCCTTTTCCTAGAAAAATCCCCTACACCCTAAACCGATAGGACTCGCCCAGGAAACATCAAAGTGGAATTCCCACGCTATGTTCAACTCGAAAAGGGACCGGTCTAGAGCTCCGGGTCTTGGTGTAGGGTTTAGGGGTTTAGGGTTTAGGGTTTAGGGCGTCTCGCCGCGCAGCGGGCGCCTGGTAATATAGGGGCATAATATAGAGGGTGTTGGGGTAAACCGCAGCACGAATAATACAATAGATATAATGAGGAGTACTATTAGTAATTATCCAGGCTTCTATAGACATGCTGCAAGTTCATTGTTAAGTTTGAGGACTTCTCTCCCAAATGTAAGTCCTAGTGCCCTGCGGGAGTTCACTTCCCGAAGAAGAAAGGACCCCATTGCAAACCCAAGGTAGTAGAATCCTTATCATACAGCCCCCCAGTCTTCGAATCTCTACGCGGTCCGAAAACTTGTATACTTAAACCGAACACCTATGAAGTTACAGAGGCCTAAATTCGAAAAGCTTTGGACACCGAAGCAGTAGAACACTATACTCTCAAAGCCTAAAGCCCCGAACTCAACCCCATACCCAAAGATTTGAAACGCTATATCCCCAAACCCGAACCCGTGACACTAAACCCCTAAACCCCTAACCCCCTAACCCCCTAAACCCCCAAGCCCCATGGCCCGAACCTCTAAACTCCAAACCCTAAACCCACCGATCATTCCTGCAGCACCCAGGTTCGAGAAGCAGCTGAATTCCGAGCAAGTTTCGGCCTTAGGGTTTAGGGTTTAGGGTTTCAGGTTTGCCAGATGTTCTGCACGCTTCCCTGACAGCCTTCTTTTATGCTGGACTCATACTTGGCTGTGCTTTCGAATTGTCAGCCCTCCAAGAACGCTGCTGCACCAATGCCTCACTAAGCCGGTACAACATGTCTTGTGTCATAGATGCGAAACTTGTGAAGTGGAAAGTTCCAGCAGCAATAGAGCCGTCAACCCTGCGACCTAAACTCGGCCCTGAACCCTAAACTTGTGAGACAAGATAAAAAGCAGAATTCAATCCGTATGCAACCCTTATGAAGCCGAATTTTCGCAAATCTTACGTAACCCTCCAAGCCCTCTTGAAACACTTCTGATTCTCCATTCTGAAACCCTTCTACGGTCCTACGAAGCAGAGGGCACAGCAGCCCAGTGACTTCAAGCCCATGAATCAATTTCTGCCATATGGAAACCTGAATAATTGGCATTGATATTCCCTCGGTCTAGATTTTTTGCGATAAACCCCGCCAGCCCCTTTCTGTTGATTAAAGCTACATACAGCTTTAAGGTTGTGTTTATGTTTTGGAGCTTCTGGCAGCCTCGGTGGAAGGACCCAGTTGTGGATGCAGACGGCGTCCGAGCAAATGTCCGTGCGTTGAAGATCAACTGCGTTGACTTTGAGGAGAGCGTAATGAGTAGTAGAAGAGGTAACCTTTAACCTGTTCGTGTTCGGGGGTAGTTACTGTATAACCCCTCTTCACTCCCGAAAGGCTAACCTTCAGTCTGCCAGAGGATACTGGACGAGCAAGCGAGAGCATAGATTTTCTCATTCGGGTTTTTAGCTTCCTGGGATTTCGGGATCTGAGGGGACTTCGGGCTCCAGCTCTAGGGCCTTGGCGTTTCGGGACTTACAGTTTTCGGGTTGCGGCTTCGATCCTCGGATTTTGGGGTGTTGTGGACTTTGGGTTTAGGGTTTATGGACGCTTGGTTCGGGGTGTACAGTGTAGAGGTTCAGGGCTTGGAATCTATGTTTGTTGTAATGTTTTTGCAGACTTAAGTTGGGGATTTGCTTTCGTTCTTTATTTTGGGACCTAGGGTTCCGGCTAGGAGCCGGGGCTGTACTGAATCATCTTCCTGTTTCAGGCCATTCTTGTCATAGTTTACACACCCTTTGCTTAGGGTCTTGTGCCCTGACTCTTTACGTTGGAATATACTGCGGCTGCAGTTCCAATGCCTGTTGATGCTTCCGAGGTATGAACCATAGTCGTCATGTTAACTCATGTTAACGAGCGCAGTGAAAATGATGATGATGATGATGATGTTGATGATGATGGAGATGGTCATGATGGTGACGATGATGATGGTGATGCTGATGGTGATGATGGTCATGGTGTTGATGTCGACGACAATGATGGTGGTGATGGCGCCGATGGTGATGCAAGATGGTTCCAATAGCGATGACAACAACAATGACGAGACTGATGCCATCGATGGGGATGAGGATGAAGTCTTGAAACGCTGGAAGTTGAAAGTACTTGTAGGTCAAACGAGCTATGTTCTTAAGAGTAGGTCTTCCGGGAAAATATAGGTACGGTATTGAGTCTTGGAGAACTCAGAGCGCCGCTGTTGAAAAGCGTTGAGGGCAAAGCCTAATATAGGGGCCTTAATACTTATCCTATTTTGGGGGTTCTTTCTTAGAATTATAGTATAATGGTCCCCAAAACACTTCTAATTATTAAGGCCCCTATACTACAGTACCCTTATAGATCCCCTATAGACCCCTTTAAAAGAACCCCTTAAAGGAAACACTATTCTACTTATTAAGGCCCCTAAAAAAAAGGCACCGTTCCGGCGCTCCCGATCTCCTTGCAAACTGGCAAAATGCCCCCATCATCTGTTGCAAACCTTCGCGGGTGTTTCGAAACCTTATAAGGTTTAGGGTTTAGGGTTAAGCCCCCTAGATCGTACGCGCCCCCAAC
>BGNK01000315.1:101411-123681 GCA_003297005.1 Symbiodinium sp. clade A Y106 | reverse complement strand
CCCCCCCCCCCCCAGGCACTAGATCCCCCATCTCCGGGCCCTCGGCTGGTCTTCCAGAAAGCCTTCGGATGTCGTTTGGGTTTAGGCCGAACCCGAACCCCAAAAGTAGGTAAACTGATCGCCCAACAACATCAACGACGCTGTTAATTTACATGGGAGTTTCCGAAAATTAGGGGTACTTTTTTTGGAGTCCTTATAATAAGGATCCTACTAGGGTACTATATTAGGGCCCCCTATTTTCGGAAACTCCCACATACTTTCGGGTTCCAGGTATGGCTTTTGGGTTCAGGATTCGAGGGTTTAGGGAAGCGGGTATTTGTTAGATTTGGGGCAAGCTCTGTCTTGGGATCGGGTGTTTGGGCTTGTTTTGGCATTTAAGGCTTAGGGCTTTAGGGCCACTTTAGGGTTTAGGGCATTGGGGGTTCGTGGATTTCGGATCTGCTGCTTGAAGTCAGGAGTGCGGGGGTCTAAAGCTCAGAGATCAGCTCCTGAGGTTCAGGCTTCATCTACCTTAGCCTACCAAACCCTACTTTTTTGTAGGTTCTTACTTATGAACCTTAATATGGAGTTTATAGGGACCCAGCAAAAAAGTAGGGTTTGGTAGGTTAAGGTAGGGTTTAGGGGTTAGAGGTTTAAGGGGTTTTAGGGGTTTATCTTCAAGGGCTCCTTTAGAGGATGCCCTCATCTTCATGTAGGGTGCTAGAGCGAAGCCCCTGCATTTCAAACCGTAAGCCTGAACCATAAACTCATAATCCATGGAGCCCTGAGCCATAAAACCCAAACTCACGAAGCCCGAGACCCTCAACCCTAAACCCCATATGGGAGTTTCCGAAAATCAGGACTACTTTCTTCTGGGGTCGTCCTTATAATAAGGACCCTACGATTTAGGGTACTATATTAGGGTCATTTTCGGAAAACCCCATATCCATAAGAAACCCTAAACCTTAAACTCCTACAGAACCCTTATAGATGCCTTTAAGGAGCCCCTTTTGGATCCTTGAAAGGCACCCAAATAAACCCAGTAAGCCCAAGATACGAAGTTCCCAAGCCCCAACGCAAGGGCCTGGTAGAGGTGGCCCGAGTTCCGGGCACACTTCACTTCCAGGTGCGGGTCGTGGTGTAGGGTTTAGGGTTTTGGTTCAGGGTTTAAGGATAAGGGGTTTAGGGTTTAGGAGGGCTTGGGGTGTAGAACGCTGGACTCCACAAGTCTTGAAGCATTTTAAAGCTATTTCACCCCAAACCCGAAATCCCTAAAGCCCAGAACCCGACATCCCCAAAGCCCAAAACCCGAAATCCCTAAAGCCCTCAACCCGAAATCCCTAAAGCCCTAAAAGACAAGTCGTGTTCCATCGCAAGAGCCGAAAACCCGGTGACCCTGCGGCCTGAGTCGACAAACCCCGTATCCCCAAGCCCAAAGCGCAAAGTGACCCTATGAAGTAATGACTCCCTCATCCGCGAACCCAACCGAGCCGGAAGCGTTCATAAAAGGACCTGAGATGTAATGAGGGAACCAAGGTTTGTTTAGATATCGCTTCGGTTCTTGGTACATCATGAGAGGCAAGGAGCTGTTCATACATGCCCACACCTAACACGTGGGCCCAAGACAGGATAGCAGGTGTTGGCTCGCTTCACGTTTGCAGGATCCATTCCGGCCAGATGCTGCAAGTCCGGATGATGCTCACCGGAGACATGGTGGCATGCATATCTGTACATGAGCTGAAGGAGCTGAACGATGTTAGGGGCTTGAAGCGGCATTTGAACCAGTGGTACGGAATGCCGTCACGATTCAGACAGAGGCTTCTCCTCCAGGACGAGACCTTGAAGGATACTGTGGAGCTGCGTGTGTCCATGGATCTTCATCTCGTCCTGCTGCCATACGCTGACAACGCGCAAGACCAAGCAAACAAGCTGGTGTTCGCAGCCTTGAGTGGCTCCATTGTCGAAGTTGAGTGGATGCTGTACAAGCGCCGCGATCCGAACTTGCTTGATTCACGAGGCCGCGCAGCTTTGTTGATGGCATCTTCTGCGGGCTATGTCGAAATCGTCCGCTTGCTGCTTGAGGCCGGTGCCAACAAGGAAGCTGCAGACGACGACGGTCGCACCGCATTGCTAACAGCATCTTGTGCAGGTCATGTGAACATCGTCCGAATACTGCTGGCTGCCGGTGCCGACAAGGAAGTGGTAGACCACGGCTGTCGCACAGCTTTGTGGACGGCATCTGATGCGGGTCATGTGGAGATCGTCCGGTCGCTTCTCAAAGCCGAAGCCAAAAAAGATGTAGCAGACAAAGACGGTCGCAGTGCTTTGTGCACGGCAGCTTTCAAAGGTCATGTCGAGGTCGTCCGCTTAATGCTGGAGGCCGACGCTTACAAGGAAGTGCCAGACAACGATGGCCACACAGCGTTGTGGCTGGCAGATTCTGTCGGTCATACGCAGGCCTTCCGGACACGGCTGGAGGCCGGTGTCAGCAAGGATGTGACAGACTGCAACGGTCGCACAACCTTTGGCGGGCATGTTCTGCAGGTCACGTCCAGATTGTTCGCTTGCTGTTGGAGGCTGGTGCCAACAAGGATGTGGCAGACATGCAGGGTGTCACGGCCTTGACAAGGGCGTCTGATGCAGGTCATGTTGAGGTCGTCGGCTTGCTTCTGGAAGGAGGTGCCAACAAGAATATGCCAGATAAGTATCGTTGCACGGCTTCGTGGAAGGCATCCTCTGCAGGTCATACCGTCATTGTGCGCTTGTTGCTGGAGGTCCGTGCGAACACGGATGTTGCAGACAACTATGGTGTCACAGCTTTGGCAAGTGCTTCCAACGAAGGTTTTGTGGACATCGTCTGCTTGCTTCTGGAGGCCGGTGCCAACAAGGATGTGGTAGACAACGGCTGTCGTACAGCTTTGTGGACGGCATCTTCTGCAGGTCATGTGGAGACCGTTCGCTTACTGCTTGCGGCCGGTGCGAACACGGATGTGGCAGACCACTACGGTCGCACAGCTTTGTGGAAAGCATCTTCTATAGGTACTTGCAATCATGCGAAGATCGTCCGGTTGCTGCTGGAGGCTGGCGCCAATAAGGATCTGGCAGACAAGAACGGGGACACAGCTTTGATGAGGGCTGCTGGCAAATGTCGTGTCGAGATCATCTCTTTGTTGACTTAGACTGAGCAGGAATGCCAATGGGGTAGACAACGGCGTCCAGCTTCGACACGGTTTGTCCGCTTGCTTCTTGAGGCGGCAGGGAAGTAAAACAATCGAGTGCAGTTAGCATGCTGAATACAAGGGCATTTCGGTCGTAGTCTTGGCATATGAACAATGCGGGCCAGCACAGACGCAGGCATCAGGCGAAGCATCAATTGCCGACGCTTCCGAAGAAGCCATACATCGGCCTCACATACTATAGGGGCCTCAATAGTTACTTATACTATTTTGGTGTTCCTCATTGTAGTTATAGTATAATGGGCCCCAAAGGCCCAAATTCCTATTCTAAGTATTAAGGCCCCTATAGTAAATACTTGTTCATTTTTTTGGCGAACTCAGAAGCAGAACTTCAACCGTGAGAGGCTAGCTGGGTTGCACCGCTTGTCTTAAGTTTTCGACCAGTTTCGGCTGACGCCCTGAGCTGTTGTCCCGGCAAGTCTGCACCTCAATATTGATTGTCGTCTATCGTGTGTGTGTGTGTATGTATATACCGTTATATACCTATATGCGTATATTTCTTTCTTCTTTCTTCGGAGCGATTGAGTCGATACGACGCACGCCTAGCAAAATGAATTCAAGTGAAACAAAAGGCATCAGCCTATGGGCGATCGCAGACCTGTACTGCAGCGTTCAAACCCACCTAGGCATAGCCATGTAGTAGCGGGCTCAAGGCAATCGAGCGCCGAACCCTCAGCCACCAGTAACACCGGCGCAAATTGCGCCTGCTTAATGAGTGCACCGATTGTGTCACAAGCTGCCTCAAGCCAAGCGGCCTGACGAGAGGCATGAGCCAGAGGCACACTGCACAAGAAGGGATGCCTGTACTCCGGAAGAGGAGGACGGTCGATCGTGAGACGAAACACCGGCCCAGTCAAGACGAAAGGGAAGGCCAAGTCCACAGGTGCCACAAGCTCCGGGAAAAAGTCCATTCCCCGAGGGAGCGATCCCCGAGATCGAAAGGAATCACAGCACAGCTCAGGATCCAGGAGGAGGATGGCGTTGGCCGCAAGGTCCGCAGCCTCAGGTAAAGCAGCACTGTGCTGTGCCCACTCTTGAAGCGTGGCACGCAAATGCTCCAGCGGTGCTATGAAATCCACAACAGCGTCCCAAACAGCAGTCTCATCCGGGGATGCAAGTTGCAGCAAGGCCTCAAGGAGCCCTGGGTGCACAAGGGGCGAGCCCGGGCACCCAATCGCATCACGGCACATCCCGCGTAACTGCGCCGGGGGGGCAGCCGGGTGTACAACAACATCTGCACGCCCTTCCTCGACGATGAAACTGCCCCACTTCTCCTGACAAGCAAGCGAATAAGCAACATGCCGCCGCAGCCTGCCAGCACTAGAGTAGGCCTTGCCGCAAGCCCGGCACCAGTTCCCAGCTAACCCACCGGTGAGCACATTGGCCGTAGTATGGTAACCATGCATCTTGCTGGCATGGCACGCCCAAGCAGGGCGCGAGCAAAAAGCAATCCGGCAGGGCAAACACGCTTCAGTGAATCCAGGACCGTCAGAACTGGCGCCCTTGGGGGGCTGCGCTGAGCCCGACACCTTTAGGCAGCGGAGAAGAGCAAAGAGGGCGGCACCACAGGAGAGCCGCAAAACAGAGAGGCCCTTTGCACGTTTGACCCACCCACGAAATCGACCTGGCCGGTCGCACATGACACGACGCCATGGCGACCAATCTAGAAGGGGGTCCGGCATGTCGACCGTATGCCTCAAAAGCATGAAAAGCCAGCGGCAAGCGTCCCGGTATGCATCGAGCATTGCAACGTCAAGCCGGATCAAGGCCCAGAGAACATCCGGTGCGGAGGCCACAAGTTGCCGTAGGTATCGCAGGCGGTTCACCCGGAGCTCTGTTTGAGGGTCAGGTAACCCGAGCAGGGCGCAAGTCTCCGCACGACTAACATGCTGATCATCCGTATAAGGCACACAGAGAGTCTGTCGCAGTATGCCCTGCACGGCACCACTGAGCGCACGCTCTTCCCCAGTACGCAAGAAGTGCCAGGCTCCCGCTCCATAGAAGAGCCGGGTAAGCACAGCAGAAGCTAAAAGGATGCCGCGCCGTCGCAAGGAGATGCGCTGATTACGGTACACAGCTTTACGACCTTGGCGGAAGGCAGCCCAGGCGCTGCCACACCGCAGTCGAATCTCAGGCATCAAGGACAGGGAGGCAGTGTGGATCATCCCCAGATGCTTGTACTCAACCACAAGTGGGAGGGATTCCGGGGGAGAGTTCTCCAGCAAGATTGGCAGGGCAGCCGTGCGCTTATAAAGATGACTCCTGGCAGCCCGAGAGCCATCTCCCCGAACACGGACAATGGCCGCAGTCTTAGTCGCACCGAAGGACAAAGTGTATCCAAAAGTCGCGAAAGCCTCAGCAAAGTTGGAAGTGACGGTGGCGACCTGTCTGCCTGCTTCAGCAGCATGGGCGATGGTAATACACTCTGCAACATCATCAGCCCATACAACATCCCCAACCGGAACAAGCTGATTATGGGAGGCAAGTCCACTAATGTCTCGACGCCCATCCCATGGAACTGAGGGTTTGTCACTGACTCCGGGCGTGTTGGCCCGCAGAGCATCCTTAAGCTGCAGTATGGCCGCAATGCCCGCGCTGAACATCAGATCCGCGAAATTGGAACCCGGTCGGGATCCACGTCTGGTCTGGACAGGCTGATCGTCGCCAACAATCGTAAACCACGTACGTCTGTGCAGTTCAGCGGTCACAGCTTCAAGCCATGAACTGGCGCCCCCAGCGCATAGGATGCTTTCGGCGCCGAGACGAAGCAATAGACCATCATGGTCTGACTGCACAAAATCAGGGACAGAACCCGAATCTCTGCTGGCGGGGAGCCGTGCTGTGAGTTCTCGGATGGAACTGTAATATGCCGATGCGACATCCGCAAAGACAATGGCAAACGAGGACTTAGCATGCAGCTGCCATCGACAAAAGCCCCGCACAAGATGCCCCCCGAAAACAACGGAGGAGCCTTTACGCCCCCCAAGAAGAGTGGGGGGGGCGCACTGATCAACATGGGCATAAAGCTTGGGACGCAATGAGCGGTGGATGGCTTTCGCAATGGTAGACAGAAGCATAATAGCTCTGTAGGACCCACACACCTCACGCGCACCTCGTTGTTTGTAGAGAGTGCACAAAGAAGCACTCTGCATGCCGATAGCCTCTTCCCCCAGGAGGCAAAGCTTAAGCAAGAGTGGCAAGACCTGCGTAACAAGTGCGGACGGTGCAGCGGCCAGGGCCTCGCCCGGTATCATGTCAGGTCCGGGTGCCTTGCCCATCTTAGTACACGCGAGAGCCTGCAGCAACTCAGCGGGCGAAGGTAGATCAAGCAGAGACCCAGGAAGAGGCCAGGGCTGGGTCGCTTTATCTCCAGCAAGCAGCTCAGGCGCACAAGGAAGCCCCGCTTCCATCTCGCCGAAGTGTTCCCGCCATCTGGCCATGATCTCAACATGAGTCTGACAGAGTCGGCCATCAGATTTTTGCAAGCGAGGAAGGACGGCGGGCGCAAAAGGCTGCCGGTGTCGTCTTTTCAACAGTGCTTGCAACGCCGCAGCTCCATCAGCTTGATTGGCCTGAACGGAGTCAGCAAGCTGCGAGAGGTAGGCAGCTCTGTCGGCCTTGCACCGCAGTCGCAGAGCTGCGGAAGTCGCACGAAGCTGCTCCCCCCGGACGGCCCCGACCAAACTGGCCTGTCTGGCCCACGCCCATGCGCCGAAAGCCGTATCCTTCGCACCCCGCCAAGCAGTCAAGACCGTGGCAAGGGTGTGCCTGCGGACGGCTTGTCGGAGCCGGACACATTGATGCCGGAGAAAAGCAACCTGCTGGTGCAATTGCCAAGCCTCCTGAGTGAGATAGGCCTTCCTGGGAGCACTACGCGGTGCGGGAAAGTGTTCAGCCAAACCTGCTTGCAGGTGCTGGACAAGGATCGCCGCATGTGAGTCAGCGGACGCCTGCCAAGGAATCAAAGGGAGCGCATCAAAGACCTGCCGGAGCCGTTCCTTGTTGGCGGGCAGGCGTATTGCAGCAACATCTATTTTACTGCGGCGCCTGGCCGTACCTCCTCGTATTCCTGAAAGGCAAGCCTGAACACTGACAACCGAAGCGAGGTGATCCACGCATGCCTGCCCAGCGTGGATACCTGGTTCAACCCACGCCCGGACCCGTGCATCTCGCCACACCGTAGGAATGGCAACAAAGTCAGGGCGGGTTGCGGCAGAATTCCGCTTCTGAAAGAAAGTCCATCCTTCTCCAACCTGGTGCTCAGCCCAAGTGGCAGGCAGCCAGACTGACGACCGACACACAAGCTGTTGCAGAAACTCACCAGGCATGTCAATGGGCTCAGCGCCTGCATCGCTAATATTGCAGTCCGTTTCACTACCAACACAAGCGTTGAAATCACCCCCAAGAAGACAAGGAGCGTTGGACGCAAACTGCGCGCACAAGCGCGTGGTCTCTTGCCACCAAGTCCTGATGACCTCCTCTGAGTGACCTCGGTGCGGTGCATGCAGGCTAATCAAGTAAAGGCGGAAGTTCCCGTGCTGGAAGTGCAAAAAGAGCCGCCGCGAGTCACTATGGACAACAGAGCACGCCTCCCGGCGCAGCCTCCTCAAAACCTCAGCTCCAAGGTGACCCCTATCGGACCCCGAGCAAAATCTAGCAAAGTTCTGCGTTCGCAGAACCCCCTCCTGGGTTCGGGCCTCCTGGAGGAAAGCGACACCGATATTGTGTGCTTCTAGCAACTTGGCTAGCATGGCAGGGCGGCCCGCTGCAAATGCAAGACCCTCGCCAGGAGCGTCAGAGAACGCCGCCCCGTTCAATGACAAGACGTTGTAGGAGACAACTTGCACAGCCAAGTTGTCAGTCGCCGGGGCAGGGGCGCGAGTATGCTTGCCAGTATCAGTGGTCGCCAGGAAGGGCTTGACTTGTTCAAGCGGGGACAGGCCGAGATCATCGCGGGCCCCCTGGCCGGGACCGCTATTGAGCGCCGGAAGAGCGCTGCTGCCAAAGGCAGCCCGACACACCACGCCAGCCCATTCGATATGACGAGAGTCTTGGCGCCACCAGTCAAAGCCCTGGGGCGTAGGGGGACCCCAAGGCATGTGGCCAAGCTCTCCGCTACGCGCAGCGAGCTTGGCAGCAGCATCAGCGACTTCGTTCCCAAAGACACCCGCGTGTCCCGGGACATGCTGGAAGATGGGCCGGCAGGCTTGGACGGCGCTTGAGAACGCTAGTATAGACCGCAGGACGCGAGCTACTGCACAGTCAGAAACGCCTCGCCCATCGGCCGCCAGGGCAAGCGCGGCCACACAGTCCGATCGATGCACAACTTGGTAGCCCCGAAAAACCGTGGCACCAAGCCACACTGAAGCTACAAGAGCGCAGCATTCCGCAAGAAAGGCCGACGGCAAATCCGCCTCAGCAAGAAAGCAGGCTGGAACTTGTCCCGCAACAATGCTAAAGCAGTTGGGGTCCCTGGAGGCGAAAACACACGACCAACCAAGTAGACAAGTGTCATCGGCTCGCGGTGGAGTAAAGGAGCCATCCGTGAAGCAAGCGATCTGGTCGGACTCCAAAGGCCCTGCGGACGGAACATAAGCACCGAGACGCGCTACCTCATCTGATGGCAACTGAGCAAGAAGGTCAGCAAGCGCAATGAACCGGACCTTGGGACATAGGAGGTCACGCAGCTGGGGTGCAGTGAAATGACAGGGCAGGCCTCCAAAAGAAGGGTATCCCAGGCCTAGACCCGTCAGAGAAGCAAGTTCGCTCGGCTGCCATGTTCGCGGCGCAACCGGTTCGGGATCCCAGACGGACAGCGGCATAGCAATCTGTAGTCGCAGGATCGGCTTGTCCCAATGGCGTGCAACCTCAGCCTGGCCGGAGGTGAGCCGGGGAGGCTGGTGCCGGAACGACAGAGGGGCCTGTCCAAAAGAAGACGGCGAAGTCAGTGCACCATGAGGCAGCTGGCTGCCCCCAGCCATATTAAGCACAGCAACAGCCGGAGCCGGAGCCCATGACGATGTAGCCTGAGCAGAGCAGAATTGCCCTTGCAAAAGGAGGAGCCCACAACCAAGAGCCAACTCGCGCGATGCAGGCACAACACATATCGCATGAAGAAGGAAGGCTGCCAATACAACCAAGCCTTCGAGAAGCCCCCGGAGGGCCACACAATGACCACAGTGGAGGATAACAGAGGTAGAATGCAGGGCATCCGTGGAGAGGAAAGCATGCTTATTCCCTGCAAACCACATGCGTACTCGCCCCAAGCCGTCATCCAAGTATGGTGTCTCGGGGTAGGCAATGTGAATGGCGAAGCTCGCAGCAAGAGCCCAAAGCGGGGCAGCAGCACGCCGCCCTCCCCCAGTGCCGGCATCTTCGCCAATTGAAGCAGCTGCAGATTCCGCTGCAGCCGAGCTCGGTGCATCATGCACGCTCGCATTACCATGATTACCATCGCCAGCACCTGACGCAGCGTCCGACTGTGGTGACGAGCTATGGTCGTCATTATGGTTATCCGGCCCAGACAGGACCGTGTCAGCAGGAAGAAAGGACAGCACCAGAACCTCACCATGCCGAACTCGGATTACATCCTGCGCAAGCAGCGGACCGCTCCGCGGGTCAAGGCGGCATAGAACATGCCCTGCCGGGCATCGGGCTGAAAAGCGGTCATGAAGAGCTGCACATGATATGCACCCGCCAACCGCTGACCACCACATTAAGCGCAAGAGCATGGGCCTCAGATCAAGAAAGCAGACAGGATCCGGATTAGGAGCGGCAGCAGAGACACCTGGACGAGAGGCTGCAGCAATGACATTCATCGAGATGACACCTTTGGCAGCGTGATCCCGAATCATAGGGTCCGGCGCATGCATAATGAGCTCATGCGGTGCTACGCGCAGGCGCGCCGCGACATCTGCACGAAACAGGGAGCGACGCCCAGCAGCAACTCGAAATGTGAAATGCTCCTGCTCAGTGATAGTCCAAACCGTGTCCTCATACAGAAGGTCCGGTGCCCAATCCGGCACCCAATGAGAGTCTGCGGCAAGGAGCTCAAGGAATGAGAGAGTGGCAAACGGGCCGTGCGCGGCTGGAACAAGCACCACTGCATCCCCGTGCTGCAAGTGTGCACGCTGCCCACGCGGTAGCGGCCAGGGAAGGTCGCGGAGGTAGACCTCAGCCATGTCAGTCTCAGGAAGGTCTGCCGCCCGCAAAATTTCGTCACGACTAAGTGAGTTAGCCAGCTGGATAGCAAACACAGTGCCGTTCACTCTCGAACAATCAAGAACAATTAGGGCTCCAGAAGGCTCCCAAGTCGGCATGGCAAGTAAAACGCCGACTCCAGAGATGGACTGTGGGTGCACAGCACGCACGCAGGGTAACAACATTTTGGAGTAGGGCGTCCGGGCCGCATTGACAGCTTCGAGCGCAAGACGCTCAGTTACACCGACCGGAAGCCGCGAATGGACCAATTCGGGACAGTACTCTTGCCCAAGGATAAGAAAAGTCCCATTCAGGAAACAAACGGCATCCGTTCCAACCTGGGAGAAGGACACCCCCGGAGCACCATCAGGATCCATGGACGGACCATTGCCAGATTCTGCAATGGACTCCTCAGACACAGCCTGTGCGGAGGCGACAGGCGTCACGGCAGAGGCAGCCGGTGTAGGGCCCGCACCTGCAGGTGTACCGTCCGTGGCCAGCTCACGGCCAATAACATCCGGTGCGTCAGCGGTCTCGCCGGACAGAGACTCAGAATGGGAGTGGATAGAGGAGAGGCTGTCCCTGTCGTCACTCTCTATGGATGACTCACTCCGTGGCCATGCCCCTGTAGTCGGCCCCCTGTGGAGGACTGCAACCAGGACCTGCCCCGGCCGAACCTCAACAAAGTCAGCCTCCGAAGCAAGCCCGTACAGACTGGGCGCCCATCCGTCAGGCGCAAGGGCATCAAGCAGTTGCCGCAACCGACGGTGCGAAAGTCTATGTGAGTGAGCTGTCAAAACGTGCCAACCCTGCGCAAGCGCCCTCGCATCGAGGAGGACACAAAAAGAGTCCTCACGCCAGGAGTCATCGGCTACTCCAGCCGCAATCACAGTTCGACACCATATCCCAGTGAAGACGGCATCAACAACCCTGGGCGCAGCCGGGAAGAGCCGCAAACTGGCCGTAGGCACCCACCCCAATACAAGCCGCAAGTTGCTCTCGGTATCGGGTGGGCAGCCGTTGGTCAAAAAGCCATAGGGAGTTACCGACTCGGTGGGCAATGCCGTAGGCGCCACCTATTTCCTGTCTGGGGAAAGTAGGAGTCGGACTCCATGGGAGACCTGCAGCTAAGGTGTGGTCTAGGGCATAAACGAGGGGAGCATCATTATCGGGAGGCGTTATGAAAATACACAGTCCGGTCCGGGCGTGTATGGTGACATCCGCAGTGAGAGGATGATTATCGTCACCCACGAAAACCAATGCCCCAATTCGTTCGTCGACGTCAGCAACGAGAAGAATGCTGCGCCGGTCAAGGTACTGAGGTACCTGAGCGGCAAAGATACGGCGATCAAGAGCAGAGACATCGATGCAAACAATGCAGTCCGCAAACTGCCATTCGGCAAATGCTAAGAGCAGACCAGATCCCAGGCACGGCTGCGGCGACACAGGGATTAAAAGTGGGAAACGTTGCTGGCAAGTGAAATCACGAGCACTGGAGACGACCTGCATTACTTCTGGTACAGTGGCGGTGGAACGAAATGTAACCTGAAGCATCTCCAGCGCATAACCGGGCACAGCAACAGCAAAATGGGCAGTTACTTCCGCTTCCTCATCGCTGGCAGAGTCTTCAAAGGGGTTGTCCTCCTGAATGAAAAGCGCATTGTGTGCCGGGACATATCTCCATGCTTGGCCGAGACGGGGCGCAAAGTACCGCAGGGCAGCGAGAGCATGTCGCAACGAGCCAGTCGAAGAAACAGGCTCTGTAAGCCATTTGTGCGCCCTCACAGCACCTGAGGCGGCCCAGCTGCAAAAGGAAGGACCTACCGCAACGCTGACAGAGGACAGATGCCAGGGAGATCCCAGGCGCCAGAGGTGGCCAGCCTCACGCCGACAGGCTACAGCAGGGCCCACAGAAGGAACAGCCCAAGATCCGCCGTGAGAGGGAAGAAGTCTGGCCGCAGCGCGGATGGAGGACCAATGTCCCCCTGCAACACAAATGAATTGCAAAGCAGAACAGACTCGTGAGGACCAAGAAATGGCGCACGCCACCACCCAAGGCAACAACCAATCAAAGAAGTGGTATCCTTGGACATGCACGCATCGAGCCCGACCTGCTGAGTTTGCTGGAGCCCCAGAGGGTGGCGATCGGCTCCGGTCACGACCAGTAGCAGCTGACGGGCTAGGACGCGCAGGCCCCGGATTGGATACTTCATCCAAATCCTGAGATCCAACAGAGGAATGATCAGTACCAGCATCCCGACTGGAGGCAGACTCGGAGCTAGAGTCATACCCGTCCCGCATGAAGAGGGCAGTGAAAACTTGGCCATTATGGAAAGGAATCCTCCCGCTGGAGGCGTGCACGCCGAGGATACGAGCGTGCCAGTGACGCGGGCAGAAGGTACTAATACCGACTGCCATATCCTCAAGCGACCAGGTGTCAGCTGTTGAGAAGACTGCATCCCAACCAAGGAGCAACGGGCGACAGTCGATGATGGCAGCCCATGGCAAAGGTGTTCTGCAGAGATCGGCCTCACTCACAGCAACAACATTATCACAGGGGAAGCCACAATGCGTCACACCGATGGCCGGCGGTTCGGCAGGCCTAACAACCATCGAGGCAACATGAAACCCGAACAGTCTTGCAATCTCATCGACGGGATCCTCGACTGGTCGGGATCTCGCGGTAAAGAGTCGCGTTCCAACCGGGCTTACTAGTAAAAGACAGAAGCCAGCTGGCGGTTGGTGGAAGACCGGGTCTGGGTTCCAAGCGGCAGGACCTCGCCACAGCATCAATTGGAGAGACGTGCCCTGCACAACCCATCGGGCACCACGAGGCTTAAAGACGACCGAGCCGGCTTCAACGGCCTCCATGAGATCATCCTCCAGCATGGGTCTTGGTGCCCCGAGTGCAAAAACCTCAAGATCAGCCGTGTCCGGAAGTCTTGCAATCCGGAAGAGCTGCGCAACACTGAAAGGTGACGGGACGGTAGCCGCAAAGCACCGGCCATCATATGCACTCAGGTCCAGCAGCACAACTGATTCAGAGTGTGTCCATTCCGGCAGAGCAAGCAAGCAGCCCCAAGCCGAGAAGGGCTGTGGCTTAACCTCAAGCAGCCGAGGAAACTGTCGGTAAAACGCCGCCTCGACACCTTCATGAACGGCCGCCAGGGCATCGGCCGAAGTACAGGGAGTTTCGAGAACAACCGAGACAGATTGCGGCGCATGGTCAATCGCAAAAATCTGGAACACGCAGTGCAAGCGGGACTGCTCAGGTCCCTGCTCCTCATCTTCTTCGGAACTAACCGTGGCAACTGGGTCAGCATTGGCCCCAGGCGGAAAGTCACCGAAGCGGTGAAAGGGCGCTGGAAGCAGATCAGCCTCACCGTGAAACACAAGATTTGCAATCGCCTGTCCCTGTGCCTCAGTGGGCGCAGCTGGACCCTTGGCCTTCATGACGTCGGGAGCAGTAGAGCTAAGACCAAGGGCATCGCTGCTGGAGCAAACTTGGTTTCCAGACGGACACAGAAAAATGGCAGATTCAACACCCTCCACGCATGCGTCGAGGGCAGGCCTGACAGCCGCACAAAGACACGCTTGTTGTCGACCCGCCCCGGCAGCGGAAACAGTAGGCACAGTGCGCCGGGAAGAGGCTGGAAAAGCCGGGTGCCCACCAGATCTGGCAGCCCGCTCGCCCGGTAGGTGGTCACGAGATCGACTACGGTCCTCATGCTCATGCCGGCGGTGCCAAAAGGAGTGAGGCCTACCATAAGGGCCAGCATCTGGGGCCAGGCCGTTAGAAGCAGCATACAAAATGAGAGTTGAATGACCCTGAACATAGACATCCTCGCCAGAGACACGCCCCCCCAGTACGGCAATATGGTGTGTGGGTGGTAACCGGAGATCCAGAAGCGCCGCAATGCTAGGCAAGTGTAGCGCCGGGAAATGTGAATGCACCACATGCGGCTTTACACCCAAGGCTCTGCAATCTATGTGGGTAAAAATGTCCCGGCGAGCAGCTTGCAAGGTGTCCAGTGCCGGGTGAGGGAGATCAACAACCGAAAGCAGGCCAACACAATCACGGCCTTGCATGGCGAAATTGGGAGTAGTAAAGAAGCACGTGGTGATATCTGCAGCATCACGCTGCAGCTTTTGAGCCACAGCCTCTAGGATAGTGCGGCCAAAATGGCCCCCGGCCTCAACAAAGAAGCGGTCATCCTCATACAAAACGCAGTGTCCGGGGTCATGGACCGCTCTCGGCAGATGGCAAAGGGGATCCCAAACCGCTCCGTCCGCAAAGAGGGCTGCAGCAGTGCCTCGGTAAAACTGGGCATCCGCCTGCCGGACTACCGTGACAACCCCAGCGTCGCGGAACTGGAAATCCCGGCCGGGTCTCCAAGCCTCACGGTGCATTCCCACTATAAAAAGGAGCGGTGCATCATCATCGGCAGTATTGGGGAGAACGTACGCAAGAAAATCGTCATACGCAAGCGTTTTAGGCAGAATGACTGGGAAGAAGTTGCCACCTACTCGTGTCAAGTCGATGCCGATAGCGGCAGCATCAAGCCCACGCGGGTCACCCACAATGCTTGGGAAGCGCAGAAGGCTGAGATAGCCAGGGTGTCGCTGGGGACGAAGCGGCAACACTGTGTCATAAAGCCCCTGAGGCAGGTCACGCAAGTCAGCCGCCACAAGGTCGATGGCCCCTTGAACCCCACGAGCCTTATCCGCTTGGACGCCAACATACATTGGGCGGGCATGTGGTGTAAAGACCTGCCCCCCTAGCCAGCCAAAGGGAGCACGCCCGTCAACGTTATCTGCCAGTGGAAGTTGGCAAGTGGAAGCAGAGACCGGTCTGTCGTCGGTCCACGGGACATGAACCTGATTGCTGCCCATGTAAGAAGCAAGCGACGAGGCAGGCAGCTCGTGTGGACGAGCAACCAGAGGTAAGTCCTCACCAGTAGGCTCAGGTCTGGCCATAGCGGCAGCAAGAGGTGGAGAGCCCCAAATCCAGAGGGCATAGACCCCCAGAGGGAGTTGTGCCGGCGCAGGCCCGAAGACAGGTGTGGAACCAAGCACTACATGAAAACACGCGCAGAGGGCCTTGGCCAGCAGCCCACCAGCGGGGGCCCGCCTGCGAGTCCGATGAGCACGGTGTCCACCTTGGTTGGGACGCCTATCTGATGGCCACACCCGTAGGGGTGCAAAACAGAGTGGGATATTCACATCATGTGGCACGCACAGATATTTCACACATCGGCCAAAGGGAGTGCCTTGGACGCACAGAGGTCGGAGCATCAGATGGAAGAGGCTGGCGGTGATTATCGCAAGAAGCCCAAGTTGCAAAGCAACAGCTTGATCACGCAGGAACGCCTCCACGCATGCGATGTCAACACGGCAAACCCACCAATAGAGCAAGGAAGACAGACACAAGGTCGTATGGACCAGAACTCCACAAGCTCGCCAACAACAGTCAAATGTTGTCTGAGACCGTAGCCAGGCAGACAAGCTCCGTCTGGGAACAGCTTCAGCAGCAAGCGGGCAAGCGTACCGAGAAAGACGGCAAAGTTTGCAACGAAGTTGCTTGAGAGTGGTCCGAGGGTAGCAGTGCCCTCCAAATGCAAAAATCCCGAGCAAGATCAGGGAAGCTGCGACAAGAATGGGCAAGGGCTTCACTTGCAATTCCGCACCAGGGCCATACCGCCCATGGCAGTAATCAAAACCTCCCAGGCGCAGTAAGCCACAAAGAAAGCTGGCATGCTCAGCGGTCGTTACCCCAGCGCCACCGATGTAACTGTTAGGCACCGCACGGCAAAAGTCCATGACAAAGGCTCGGCGAGTCCCGGAGGACCGAGGCGTGGCCGAAGGAGGAGAAGCACAAACCCCGTGCTCTCGACCACCGGCAGAGGAGACAGGCCTGCCACGAAGATCGTCTCCACAAACCCAGTGGAAACCGGTCCTCTGGCAAGCAGCAACTGCCGCACTGTCAAGGCCGACAGAGCGCAAACCCTTGGCACAACAAGGCGGTAAGAACACCCAGGAACACGCAGGCATGGATGAAAGCTGGTGACAGGCCATCACCCCAGAGCGACCGATGTGATTGTTTCGCGCCCTGTCACACAGCTTGCAAATGAAAGAAGCGCCTGAAGATAAGGAAGGACAGAGAGCGCCGAGCCGAGGAGGGACAAAGCCCGCATCAACACAGCCAGCGAAGATCCAAGACAGGGTCCCGTCTAGGAAGCAGTCCACAGAAGCTCCAGGGAAGGCTGCAAGAGCAATGGGAAGGCAACCATAATCCCGGAAAAGCCAGCACCCATGTTGAAAGCCAAAACACCCAGTGACGCAACAACAGGGAAGCAGCCTAAGCATTGCGCGAGAAACACTGCCCTGTACAAGGCACTTACTATCCCTAGCCCCGAAAAGACAAGGATCGCAGAACCCTGAGCATGCCTTGCCGTTAAGCCAGCCTTGCCCGAGGTGCAACTCGGCTGCTGAGTTCCCTCCCATGGAAGTCAGACAGCCTGGGCTCCCCAGGCGGCATAGCCCACGCGACAGCCCAGGTTCGGCGACCCTCGTCGGGGCGTCAGTACAGGTGGTCAGGTGGGCTCGTCCTCGTCGCCATCGTCGTCTATCACACCAGTGACCTGAGATCCAGCAAAAGTGTGCAATCGGGCTTGTATCTCCTGATCCGACAGGAAGGGGGCTTCCATAGCCGCAGGCATCACCACTCCTGAAGCTGCAGCCACCGAGTCCAACGGCCCGCAAGCAGCTGCAGCCAAACCAAAAGGGGCCAGCGCATGCCTGCGCGCCTCCAGCTTGGATCCCAAGGACTGACCGCCTGTCGGGGGCGGCCCCGTCTGCGGCCGAGTCTTCACCGAGACTCGGGAGCCGTCCACTGCCTTGTAGTGGTGACTCGGCGACGGTAGAGCCCCCGGGCCGCCATGCGCACTGGGGCTCATCATGTAAGGATACTTGGCTGCAGCACCGGTGTAGCCCTCGGGTACCGCAGGGGCCGAGGTCGGAGCCACCACTGGCGTCGAAGCTGTCAGCGTGGGCCCGCCCAGATGAACTCCCGTAGCGCTCGGCAGGATGCCGGCAGAAGCAGTCAGCCCAGGCGGGGCAATAGGCGCCCCAAAAGTCTGCAGCAGACCAGGATCGGGCTCCACCTGCATAGGGCCCCCAGCAAAGTCCCTGCCAGCTCCCGCACTGGGGGCTGCGCCAAGGGCACGTTGCAGAACAGATCTGGCATCCAGACCATCTGTCTCCGCCATCCAGCCCACCATCATCTGGTCGTAGGCTCGGTCCGCGTCCACCGTGTCGGCCTCCAACTGCGGGCCGTGGTTGAAGACCCTCAGCAACTCCGCACGGGCACCCGCCTGCGCCGCATTCGCCTTCTGGAGATCGTCTCGCAGGCGTTCCATGTCCCTGTGAAAGCGGCCGTACTCCCGGCGGTAGGCTTGCCGCATATCCGCCTCGTACTTCTTCCAAAGCTCCTCGCGCTCCAAAAGGGCCTTGTTGAGGGACAACACACGCTGCTCCGTTTTCCTTGTGTTGTTGAGGGACGACTGCAGGATCTGGGTGAGGCTTCCAGGGTCCGTCGACATATCGGCCGGCTCGAGAGAGTCCTTTGCCTGACCCTGGCCCCGCTTGCTGTCGTAGGCCGGGAAGGCATTGGCTTTCGCTCCCTTCTGCTTGCCATCTCCTTTCCAACCACCTGCTGGCTTCCTGGCTCCATGCCAGAGCTGCCAGGTGCGCGGCGAAGATGGCCACTCGTCCCAGCCAGCCTGCCATTTCTGGCCTCGTCCCATAGGAGATCGCGCGTCCGCAGCGCGCTGACCAGATCCGTGGTGCAGAAGCAGCCGTGCCCGCTGCTTGCCCGACAGGATGGAGCCGCTCCGCAACGCAGCACGGGCTCGAGACCGATAACGCCGCAGGCGTCGGTGCCACCCTGGCGAGCGAGGGTGTTTTCCAATGGCTCGAAACCTTGAAAAAGGCGACGGCGGTCCTTGCCGCCTGGGGCTGACAGTGTTCCGGCCTTCCCGGCGATCTGAGCCCTATATGCGTATATAGGTGTATGTACGCATGGATATATCTATCTCTTTGACGCCCTCCACGGCAGCTCCAATAATTTCGGTGTTTCGGCTCGCACGCTGCCAAGAGCTCAACCTGTCAACACGCAGCCCTAATCTAGAGAATTTTAAACCCCCTCACTCCGGACTCGACGAACTCAAAGCCGGGACGAGCTCGGAACAGTAGGGTTTGGGGTTTCGGGTTAAAGCATTTGGAGTGTGTAAGGTTTTACGATGTGAGTCTACCCTGACCCCAACTAGCCTCTTTGTTTTAAGAACTCATAGAAGGACCCCTAAACCCTAAACCCTGAACCCTAAACCGGGACATCACAGTAAGGAGCCCTAAAAACCATAGGTTCTTGAGGGTTCAGGTATGGTCCAGGGAAGAGTTGGGCTTTATGGGGCTCAATATGGTTTGGTGGGGCTCATAGGTCATGCCTTAAGCTACCAAACCGCTTGTAGCATAGAGTTTGGTGAGGTCTTATAACCAGGGTTGAGTAGGGTTCAGTCGGATTTGAAGGATCTGATTATTAAGGCCCCTATGTAATGGTACCCTTATAGATCCCTTATAGAAACCCTGAATCACCCCTTTAAAGGAACCCCTCGGGAGCTCGCAGGCTACTCACAACAGAGAGCGGACCCTGAATCTGGCGTACACGAATGCCGCCCGTCTCAGTCAGTTGTGCTTGGTATAGGGTTTAGGGTTTTGTGTTTAGGGTTTAGGGTTTAGGGTTAGTGCTTAGTGCCTTCAGAGTTTTTGGAATTGTTGAGAATGGAAGTACAATCTTGGGGATGTTGGGGGGGAGGTTGTTATCTTTAAACCCTAAACCGGATCGCCGTCAAGTCCTATATAGACAGAACTTGAGCCCTTATAATCCTACGCAGATCTCCTGCACTCGGCCTTTGGCTGCCCTAAACCCATACACCCCTATACCCTAAACCCCTAACTCCTAAACTTCCCTAAGCCCTAAACCCCTAAACCCTGAAGCCTCAATGTGCTCTGAAAAGAGCCCAAAACAAAATAAAAACTAAAGGTGTCTCACACTGTGCACTCCCTGGTCTTCGGAAACGTCGTGTTGAGCTCGGCATTTGAGGGTTCTGGGGTTTCGGGTTTGGGGTTTAGGGTTCAGGGTTTAGGGGTGGAGGGTTTTGGGTTCAGGGTTTCGGGTTTTATAAACACCCGTTTGTTCGGAGTTTAAGTTCGGGGGCAGAGTAATTTTGAATGAAAGCCCTCTTGTATTTAGGGTTTAGGGCTTAGGCTGTGGAACCTTGCTTTGCGGGTATAAGTTGGGTACTGCCCACACTCAGTAACAGTTGTATAGTATTCATAACATAGATGTATAAAACCCTTAATAGTAGCCCTATAGACTGTTACTGTATGGGGCCAACGTTGGTTCGCTTCACTTGAAGGCTCATTGGCTGGTCTTGTGTTCATATTCGCTGCCATTACCGTTCTGAATCTTGTGTTAAACAGTTAGAATCATAACGGCTAATAACCCAACACTGAATAGTAGAAGTACAGCACTAATGACAATTGCAGTTCTACGAATACTTTCAACAAGAAGAATAACAATCATGATGATGATGGTTATGATGACTATTATATTAACGAATATTACTCATATTGTACGACCCCACAAAGCTTGTTGAAGTTGCAGCACTTACACCCGCAACTTGCCGCGGGAAGTATGACCACGGCCCCGCAAATGCGACCATACCCGTCTGAGTGGACTCTTTAAGTGGGCGGAACCCTGAAGCCCCAAAAAAAACACGGCCGACACCAGGTTCCATGCACATCCCATCCTAGAAGACCTCGTGAAATTCGCACACACCAATAAAATCTTACCGTATCGTGGTTTGTTGTGGCGCGCCCATTAATCCTACATGTTTTGAATATAAGACCCTACAGCAAGGGTAACTTATTATAGCTTGAAATACAGACACCCCTGACCCAAGAGCCCGGTAATGAGGTGTCTTCACTGATTGTCGGCGCCTTCCTGCCAACTGAGCATCTCGGTCTTGCACAATGGGTTTTCAGAGAGCCCAGTCCCCCTCGATTCACCAATACACCTTCATTCACAGGGGCCTATAAATCCCGATTGAAGTAGTATTTGTTGGTTCAGGGGTGTTGGGTTCTCTGGGTTTGGGTTTCGGGTTTTCTGAGTTTTTGTTACGGGGCTTAGACGTGTTGCGGTGATGCTGGAATGGTTCCAGCTAGATCCCGTTTAGGACAAGCATGTTAAAGCCCTAAACCGGAAACTCTGAAGCCCCATCTCTGTATTCTCGCGATGAGGGACATACCGCAGGCAAACCAGCCTTTTGCTAGCATCGGCGAAGCGGGCACTGCTCAGCGCCCAGTGTTTGATTTGATTCTCTACTGTCTCAGCGGGCTAAGGATGCAGCAGGCCAGATGAATGATGAACGTCAACTGGCCTACGCATTTCGTTGAATTTTGCACTGACACAGCAGATGCGATGCTGTTTCTCCTCACACCCGGCTCCAAGGTGGACGTGAAGAAGGCTCTCTCCCAGCTGACTGAACTCCCTAGGCCCTACGCCCTAAACCCTAAACCCGAGGGCAGCCTCTGGGAAAAAGGAGCTTAAAAACATAACAAAAACCCTTAAACCTTAAACCCTAAACCCTAAAACTCCCTCATGAAACCGTAAACCCTAGCCATTCCGGGATTGGTGCCAGCTGAATGAAGCTCTTCCTGGCAGAGCTGCGACTGCACTTAGGGTTTCGGATTATGTACGGGCTTAGGGCTTATACGGTTTATAGGGCTTAGGCTTATAGAGACTAGGGTTATGTGGTTATAGCCTGAAGCTCCTGAACCGAAGGCAAGCAAGATCTACACCATGGGCCCTGTAGGCCCTAAACTGGAAGCCAGAAAGTCCTACGTCCTAGGTAGTTAACATCATTATTGTCCTCATGCCCTGCATGTAAAGTAAGGGGGATCCGAGTAGTAATACGTATCAACCATCCTTACTTAGAGACCCAAGAGGACATAAGCATAAGCATGTTATAAGGATGTCCCTACCTTCTTGGGCTTCATTATAAGAGGGTTTATATGGGATTTCCCTAACCACCCTTACTCCATGTTTCCAACTTCTCGGAGGTCACTGTTCACTGTAGGTATCTCGGTATCTCAAGCAAATTAGTCCGAGAATCACGCACTCCGTGAACTGCTTGAGGAACGGGTTCCTTGCTGCGGAACAGCGGTTTAAGGTTTAGGGGCTGCACCGTTTAGGTTTTAGGGTTGAGGGTTCTAATTGACTAAACTGCTGGTCATGATCTCAAGCGACAAAGAAGGGTAGCCGCAAACACCAGCTACATTGGAGAGCGTTTATAGGTTACTTAAACACGACTGTATTCGGCCTATCGTTGGGACTGAAATTACGGTCAATGTCAGCTAGAGGATCCTTGAAAAATACCACGAAATCGAATTCCTCAGATTCCTTATTCGGATTACTTTCGGAACCCATATTAAGACCTCTGGGAGCTGTTTCCTCCCCCTCCCAGGCTGTCCAAACACAGAGACCCTCTGGCAGGGCGCAGCTTCACAGTCTCGAGGCGCGGGGGAAAACAGTTTCGGGTTCAGGCTTCAGTGTATTAGGGGTTACTACAGGGGTTTAAAAAAATTATCTATACTATTTTAAGGGTTCCTTTGTATAAGTATAGTATTATGGGCCCCAAAACCCTCTTCTAATTATTAAGGCCCCTATCGTTCGGTTGGGGTTTCGGGGTTCAGATGGTCTTAGTTGCTTCGGGTTTGAAAATTCGGGGGGGGGG
>BGNK01000315.1:75417-101376 GCA_003297005.1 Symbiodinium sp. clade A Y106 | reverse complement strand
TATTTGGAAGCTGCCTTGTGTGTATTAGTAGGGAAAAACCACTCTAGATCCCTCTTATATACACAAGAGGCAGCTTCCAAATAGACCCTATTTGGGTTTCCGGGGGGGGGGGGGGATCGGGGCAGGGAATTAAATAATTTAAATAAATAAATCCTGGGCCCTCCCCGGATCCCCTCCCGGACCCCCTCCCCAAATATTTAAATCATTTAAAATAATTAAATTCCCGGCCCAAATTGAATAATTTAAATAATTTAAATCCGGAGCTCCCTCCCAATATTTACACTATTTAAATTATTTATTTCGGGCCGGTAATTAAATAGTGTAAATAATTTAAGTCTTGGACCCTCCCTGGACCCCCTTTCTCTATTCTTTGATGAGGTTCAGAAGGCCACATTTACCGGAGCTTCCTTGCAGCGGCTGATCATCAACATGGCCTCGCAGACAAAGGTGCAGTGGCTTTTCAATGACACCCGCTACCGCCACTCGGTCGATCGAGAATCTCTGGTGCTTCTCCCAAGTGGGAGGACGTCCAATGAAAGTCTACATCACGAACTCAATCATTGCTTCCGTGAAACGGTCCCGTGGCTGCATTGGCTGTGTGTTTGTCATGTCCGCATTTCTATCTGTCAGACTTCGCTTTCCTATCAAGGCCGCCATGCACAAGGGTACCCTGGAGATGAAGCTAGCTCTTTTCCAATTCGCGAAGGTTTTTGCCCACAACCAGGCCTTGTACAAACCGCTTCAACGGCAAGTGAGTCAAGCGGAAGTGACCAGGCGAGCCGTCAAGGCTAACGTCAAGGTTATTCTCCCGCGACCTGCATGGCTTGCTTGGTGTAAACGGTTGGCTGTACAGGGGACCGCCAGCAAGAGCCGATCTGAAGATTCTTAAGCAGGGGCATGCAGTGCGTGATGCCATGAGCGAAAGGGTTGCTGAAAGCCGCTCTCAAGCAGCTCGCCGCTCGAAGAAACGCACTGCACCGCCGCTGCCGAAAAGTCTGCCAAGTAGACGTACTCCATTTCGATTGCGACTCATCAGTCCAGTAATCCGCCCTGGGCGCAAGTCCAAGCCTATGTAAACGCGGACCTGTGACCTGTGACATATAGCCTTCTCCTCCATAGGTTGCCTGGTAAAGTAAAGTGTCGACTGCTTTCCGCGTCCAGGGGTCTGCTGAACCACTTTGACAGCTGGCTTTGCTTCCGGAAGTCGAAAAGTGAGAGCGAGCTCGTCACGAGTCTCCTTTTCTGTGAAGCTTGCCATAGTATGATTTTTGCCTGATGTAGTTATTCATCATGCTGTTGCCAGGATTCTATGCCATCTGGGACCAGCATCGATGGGAAGGCAAGTTATCGACTCATCATGCATGAGAGTCTCGACAAATATTCCCAAACGTGTAATCTGATCAGTCCTATGGAGAAGGAATTGTTTTCTAGGAGGTTCCTATGTGAGTGAGATGCGAGTGAGATCACTTGATGTACTAGTGGTAAGAGAATCGGCGTTGCGTTGCTGGATACTTGTTGCTGCTTGCCGCTCTCTTGATGAGAGCTCATTTATGCAAGAAAGGAAGCTGTATTTGCGTTGTTAGGTACTTGTTGCTGCTTACCGATTGATTCGCGATTGCTCGATGAGAAGCGATATTGTGTTGCTGTATACTTATGCGTGCTTGGCATTACGCTGTCGGTTGCTTGTTTGTGCTAGCTTGCTGTCTGACGCAGGTCCTATGACACAAACCTGACATTAACAGAATGCTGCTCCAATACGTACTCTAGCTCGCTGGTATCAGCTAGCCAGCGTTCGTCGGAGAGTATATGACCACAGCAAAACCCGAATGCCAGCTTCCAAATAGGCCCTATTTAAGCCATCCACGGGGGGTGGGGGGGCGGGGGCGGGGGTTCTGTTATGCGCTTGTTGGACGTTGAGAAGCCCTGGCTTCCGACTTCCCGAAAAGTTTTCGGTTTCGGTTTAGAGTTTAACGTCTCGCCGGAAGCCGGATTTCGCTTGAGGGTTCAGGGTTTTACTGTTTTTTCTGTCGCACAAGAGGAACAATCAAGTCCAACAAGCCCGGGAAAGGGATTCTGAAAGGTTTCGGCTGCTGGGCAGCTCTTCGGATTTGGTGTCTGGGCATAATGGTTTAGCGGTGTAGAGGGTTTAGAGATGTTTAATTCAGTGGCCCGAACTGTTACCATTAATATTCCTTCAGATTCCTGATCATACGGCAGTGTAATGTCAATGTAGCTCCCTGGTCTAGTCAGTCTACTCACCAAGGACCCGAAGAAAGTCCCGTGAAGAGAACCTTTCAGTAACGCTAACAGATGTTTTTACAAGGAACCCTTAGGGACCCTGTTCTGCTTACCAATGCCCATACAAAGGGGACCCTATTAGAGAATCCTACAGTGCCCTGTAAGGGGAACCTATCAGAGAACCTTATAGTACCCTCAAAGGGGACCCTGTTAGGGAACCGTGCAGTGCCCTTACGGGAGTTTATGGTGCAGGCGTTCTTGACATGAAAAGCATGTGGACCAGGTTTCATCAGGCGCCGCACCACTACCTCAAGGCAGCTGGTTTACGGATTTTGAGGGGTTGGGGGTTACAGGGTCAGGATGTAGAGTTTGGGGTCTAGGGTCTCGGAGATTGGAGGGGCAATGATGCGTCGTAATGCTTGGTGTTGACAGCCTGACCTCATGGAAGTCGAGAGCGAAACTGCAGATGTCAAACGAGTCCCTTGCGGAGCTCGGTCCCGAAGCCCTAACAATATCCACAGCTAAAGCATCCAACAGACCCTAATTACTCTAACCCTAGATAAACCGTAGACCCTCGACAAACAAACCGCTCGCCCTGTGAATCCTGACAGCCGGATACCCTTTAACCCCTACACCTCCGACAGACAGAGACGTATGATATGTGGCTTTTAGCTATTTTAGTTATTTGCCGTTACTGGGTAGTATAGCTCCTCTGTTATATGGGAGTTTCGGAAAATAGGGAACCCTAATGTATAAATAGTAAGGACCCTTATTATAAGGACTCCAAAATATGGTACCCCTAATTTTCGGAAACTCCCATATGGGGTTCTTCAGATCGCTGGTACCCCCGCAGCAAGGGAGCTAGTATTATGGACTACGTTAGGCTTCCTTTTGCTCGAAGCTCCTACATGATCCCAAAGGCTTGCACTAGATGGGAGTTTCCGGAAGTTAGGGGCACCTTATTTTGGGGTCTTGATAATAAGGACTATTTAGGGTACTATATTAGGGTCCCCTATTGTCGGAAACTCGGAAATCGTCAACCCTGAAAGTGTGACCTCCAACCCTAAACCTGAAGCCGTTCCCTTGGAAACTGTGCGAGTAAAGGAAGTGCCTCAGGTGGTCCACACGAAGTTCGGTTCGGCCATCCCATGCTTTGTTTGAGCTGGGTTCATATGGGTGGTTATCAATGTTAGGGTCCCTTTTTGGGTCCTTAATATAGTACGGCACCTAATATTTAGGGTACCCAAAAGGGACCATAATTTTGACAACCACCCATATCGGGGGCTTGTGTATATAGAAACGTAGAAATGTCATTCCTGCGTGTTCGCTCGTTTAGTTACAGTAAAGACTCGTACCGACACCCACCAAATACCCGACTTTATCCATTCAGGACCTGACAGCCCTCTCCCTCTCTCCCTCTCTCCCTCTCTCCCTCTCCCTCTCCCTCTCCCTCTCCCTCTCCCTCTCCCTCTCCCTCTCCCTCTCNCTCGGGGTTTGGGATGGCTTTGGGTTTTGTGTTTCTTCCACCGTTTCGCAAAGGTCCAGATGGGATACCATAAGAGGGCATTGGGCATTCAAGCGAAGTTGAGGCAAAACCCTAAAGATCCTAAACCCCAAACCCGTATAACACTAAGCCAGGCTTCAGACATCTGGCTCTCAGCCCCAAGCGTTCCGAATAAACCCTTGCGCTTCAATTTCGAAACCACATATCCCAAAACCTATAAATCTCTGAATTCTGCATCCTGCTGCTCTCCCTTATAGGAGAGGAGCCATTTAAAGGAACCCCAAGCCCTCAATTTTAGCAAACCGAGTCGCAGCTTTGATTGAAGACACGCCCTGCATTCAGGGACGTGGCTGACATACGCAGGGTTGAGGGTTGAAAGCATTCTTTGGGGGATCAGTACAAGGTACCTCCATAACCGACGGCTTGAATGAACGCTTTTCCGCTTTTCGGTTCTGTGGTACTGGAGTCTTGGCAATGGTCGGGGCTTTTCTGCCAGAGCCTTTCAAAACGAGCACCTAATCTCCATGGGGCTGTTGAGCGCATACGGTTTTGCTGCTCTACCCAGAGGCCCCAAAGTAGTTCCTTGTTGGGGTTCATGTTTAGAGTCCTATAAGGGAATCCCAAAAAGGAACTACTTTGGGGCCTATGGGTAGGGGCGAGGCTTCAAGACTGATGGGTTTGGGGTTTGGCGGTTGGAGGAATTGGTGTCTGGTTTGGTGGAGCGCTTGTCCAATGACAGTTCTGCGACGCTAGGGTTTGGGGTTTATAGAGTTTTAGTTGTTTAATGTAGGGACCTGATTCAGAAAACCTGGGTCCCTATTAGGTTTTTTTTATATGAATCCTACTATTTTTGGGGTTATAGGGCCAGGGTTTCTTAATCAGGTTCCTACATTAATCACACCCAATGCGTTGAATCAAACGGAGATCGGTTCGGACATGTTCCCGCTGCTGAGATCCTTCCCGTTTCCACTCTTTGTTCGTATGACCATTGAACTTCGATGTGTGATTTCGCAGTGTGTAGTGAAGGCAGGTTAGCTATGTGCTTGTTGCGATAGCTCAGGGTTGAGGATTTGTTGGCTCCGAGATAGTGACTCTCAAATCTTTGAATGCGTTAAACTAGGAGGGCTCGTTCAATCGTGGGCACAAGTAGTCTAGTCTTGATTTGCGACCCGCCGTCAGGGATATTTCCGATGCAGAAGCTGCTTTTGGTGGATTTTGCCGTATTTGAGGGTCTCGGCTAGCCCGAACCTTGCCAGAGCAAGATGTACCAGCAGACGCACCAGTGGAGCGCGCGCAACGTGGCTCGAAACGCAGCAGGGCCCTCAGTGCAGTTTAAGTGAGCCCTAATTACATAGGACCAAAACCCGAGATCTGGGACTCAGAGCAAGGTTCGACGCGGTCGGCAACCAATTAGTCGATGAGGACGGTTTCACTTGTTATCGTTCTCGTCGTGGTCGTCAACCAGAGGAATACAAACGACCATGGCACTTGTTGCTTGCGCTTCAAGTTGCGAGCTCAATGGATTGAGCCTACCCTGAAGCTTGAAGCCTAAATTCCTAACGCGTGCATAGCCCAAGTACCCTTACTTATAAAATAGAGCCGCGATCCCCTTATCGTCCCTTGTTGTGCCTGTAAGTCAGCATTTACATACCACAAACCCCTATATCCCCAAAGCGGCATACCGGCCGTATAGATACTTCAAAAGCCCATAAATACATAGTCTGTAAACCCTGAATCCCAAGCAGAGCGCTACTTAAATAACCCTTACCCCCTATACTCAAACCCTTAAACCCTGAATCCAAGCAGCCACACCCTAAACCTTAAACTCTGCTTCCCAAGTAGAGGTGCCACACCCTTAAATTAAACCCTAAACCTAAAACCTGCCCTAAACCCCCAAACCCCACGCAAAGCCCTAAACTTCCTGAACCCTTAAACCCTAATGGCTTAAACCCTATAGACTCTGCAAGGCCCTCTCGTCGCCATGCATTCGCAAAGGGGTGATTAAGACAAAAGCCTAGACCCTAAGCTCTTCAAACCCCAAACCCCGAACCCAAAACCCTTAGACCCGAAACCCTAAACCCGAAACCTTAAACTCCTTGGGCCCGAAGTCCCAAATCCTAAACCTTAAACCCCAAACCCCTAAGGTGCCCCTAAACCCTAAACTCCCCAAAACCCCCAAGACCCAACCTAAATCCTAAACCCTATAAACCCTAAACCCTAAACCCAAACCCCGAGGTGCCACAAAGTAAGAAAACGCCTAGACCCCAAAACTCCCTAAACCCGCCAAAACCCCAACCCTCGAGGTGCCCCTAAACCCTAAACCCTAAACTCCCAAAACCCCTAAACCCCCAAACCCCCAAGATCCCGTTAAAGGATCCCTTAAAGATCCTTTTCTTTCCCCAAACCCCCGAGGTGCCACCATACTAAGAAAACCGTATTATTTAATGTAGATTCCTAGTATGGTAACTTAAATTAGTAAATCCTTTCCCTAAACCCTAAACCCTGGTAGCTTAAATTAAATCCTTTAAAAGGAGAACCCAGCAAGGTGCCACAGGCGAAGTTTTCCTACGACCTCTCCCCGGTCGAAGTCACGATCTCCCTGTCGCGGCGGAGGCGGTGACTTTTTGAGGTTTTCAGGACCTTTTGAGCTAGTTTTAGGCTTTAGGTTTTTAGGGCTTTAGGTTTTAGGGTTTAGGGTTCATAAGGCCTATATATAGGTTAAGGGATTTGAATGGTTTTGATGAGTTTTGGCAATGTATACGGGTTGGGGGGGTGGAAAGCGTCCTTGTCGCGTATTTCTTGTCCTACAAACACATATAACTTTCTGGATCGGGCACGCAGCTCTGATTGACTGGATGTTAGGGCCCTTAGGTCAGCATCCACGGAAAGAAAATAGCCAGGCTTTTCATGCCGGGGATATCACGTGGGATTATACGCTTCCTGCCACAAAGGTCGAAACGAATTCAGGGTGTTGTCATGCCTTGAGAAATGAATCTGGGGTAGGGTGCTCCCGTAAACCCAAGAACCCCGCAACCCCACATCCTGAACCCAGAAGCGAACCTTACTAATTAAACCCGAACTAAGGGTCCAACTACCCAATCATCGGATAATCATATGCTCATGCTGCCAAGTACTAACCTACATTGGCCCCCCCGCNGACATACATATCTATTAACTATCCGAAACCCAAGTCTCCAATTTCTTTGGAGCCTTACGTAGGGCCACACCCTGCACCCATTCTGGATCGCAGCATCTTTTGGGCGACCCGATCCTAACGTGTAAAGTATGTAACCCCGAAGCCCTGAAGTATGTAACCCCGAAGCCCTGAACCCTCAATCCTGAACTCTTGTTTCTTTGAACCCCAAAGCCACTTTCAAGCTTCACATAGGTCAGATTTTGCATTTCGCGATGTTGAGGTTGCAAGTTTGAAGGCTCTGGGCTTGCGGGTATGGAACGTAGGGTTGGGTGTTTACGACGTACAGGGTTCATGATTGAGGGTTCGTGTCTTGCTTCCTGATAGGTGGTATGACTACGTCACATCGGTGTTTGCAATCATTGCGTCGCTCTCGGTGACCTGGGGTGACCGGCTGTGGGGCTCTATGCTTGAACCCTAAACCCCAAACCGTATAAGTTGTGAGATGTCGTTTCAGTCTCGGCTCTTTTGTCAGGACTTCGGAATGGTTCCCTCGTGCAGGCAGTTGCTAAACGGTGCGCAGGCCCCTCCGTGATCCTAAGCACGAACCCGGAAAACCTCAAAGCCTCAACATCTGTTCGTTTTCACTTCGGCTGCCACCCCGAGCCTTACAGCTAAGCCCCGAAAGTCGTGGTGAGTCTTGAGCTCACCATTTACAGACTCCCCCAGCCCTATGTAACGCGAAGCCCTGATGATGGAACCCGACAAGTTAAGATGTTGGTGTCCTTTCTGTCGAGCCTTAGAAATAGGTTTAAAGTCATCTAAGGTTCCGCGTGTAGGGTTTGTACGGTTAAGCGCTTGGGGTTCAGGGCTCAAGCCATCTATAGTGAACCCCAGAAAGTTGGAACATGGGTTTAGGAGGATTCGTGCTAGGATCCCTTATGCTTTACCTTACCCTAAGGGTCCAAGTACCTAATTATCCTATCCTAAACCCCAGCACCTAATTATTGAGTCCTTTGGACCCTTAGGGTTAAGGGCATGAGGATAATGATGTTCCAACTTTCTGGCTTCTACTGTAAGGATCCGGGTTTAGGGTCTGTAAGGGCCTAGGGCTTTAGGGTCCGCAGGACCTAATAATTAGGTACTCGGGTTCGGGATAGTAGTTATGTAGGTTACTATTTCGAGAGTATATGATAATTGGGCACTTGGACCCTTAGGGTAGGGCTTCAGGGTGTGCCCAGGGCGGCGCGTTCACGTTTATGTCCATGACATCCTCGGTGCTCAACGTCGCGTCTTCCAAGTTCAAGGCCGGGCCTAAATCTGATGTGCTCCTTTTCGTGTTTCGTTTAATACAATCAGGCCCTCAGGGACAATTAGCCGTATGGTTTCGCGGTGGCACTTTGGGAAACTTTGAAATTTCCCTTATGGTTCCTATAGAGGTACCTATTCATAAATACTCTTTAGGGGCCCCGAAACTACAACCCAGTAACTAAATACATCATTATATTCCATTACATAATACTATTCCTTTGGGTGCTTTGCTTTGTGTGGTTCTAGGGGCTCTTCAGTAAGTAGGGAATGAGGGACAGCAATCTGGCCGAGGAGCTGTTGTGGGGCAGGGAATGTAACCTAGTTAGGGTTTAGGGTAGAGGGTTGAGGGTTTGGGGTTTAAGGTTTAGGGTTTAGTGTGACATAGTAGAGGGGAATATGAAATAATCCTGAACAAGATAGTACAAAGCATTATAGCATGATAATCTAAGAAGGCCCTGTAACTCTGAGAGGTGTTGCGGCCGTTGACAATGATCCAATAGCCTCAGCATCGGAGATGACTGAGAGGGAGTCGCGGAAGATCCTAAAACACTCAAGCCCTTAGCGCAAGGGTCTGCGGCCCAAAGACTCGAAATTGCTTCATTAAGGAATACAGCTTTAGACATCCGTATAACTTCAGGGATACGAATACAATTTTCAAGGGGTTTTGGAGTCTTAAACCCGTCATCTTATTGATTACTACAGAATTCGTGGACGAATCTTTGTAGGAACCCTTGCAGGAACTTTAACCTCTACAGTAGAAGCCAAAAAGTTGGAAACCCAATAGCCTCAATCCGTAAGAGTAATGTATAAGGAAGCCCAGCACTATTTGACCTTTATCCGGTTTCCAACTTTATGGGGCTTACTCTAAACCCTAAACCCCCCGGCCCTTCCTTCAGGGCCTGGTTTGGGGCCTTGGGGTTCAGGCTTTGCGTGTTGATGTGGGAGTTTCCGAAAATAGGAGGCCCTAATATAGTACCCTAAATAGTAGGCTCCTTATTATATGGACCCCGGAAACTCCCATGTGGGGTTTGGGGTGGTCAGTAGTTCGGGGTGGAAACTTCAAGGCTCAATCAGGATTTGTCTTTGGTGTGCCCAGACCTTCCAAAATCCCTTAATTAAGGAGTATACCTGAAATCATATTAGAGATCCTAGTATGATTTAAGGTATATTCCTTAATTGAGGGATTTTGGAATGTCTGGGTGATTGGGGTTAGCAGGTAGACTTCAGGGTGGCAAAGCTGCAGCGCAGGCTTCCATCAACAAGCTGGGGTGACTGGCGACGTGTGCAGCACAATCGATTTATGGCTAAGGCACGAAAGCGCAGAGGCTTGTGGGCTAAGTTTTCAAGTGGTGTCCGGAGATGGACTGCTACTGAAATTCGACCCCCAATTCAGACAGCCCAAATCTTCTTTGCGTACAAGCCTCTGCCCTTGGTTGTGCAATGACGGCAGGAGGGTTTCTGCAAGCTATGTTGCTAGCTACAGCAAGGGCTAAAGTGTCCTTCGCCACCTTCTTGCCCAACAAATTCGAGACAAGAGATTCGAGCGTTTGGGGTTTAGCAGGGAGAGACGCAACAGTAGAAGGACTGTCATGCAGTCGCAACGCACGTCTTCGGACTTGGTAAACGCACATCTCTAATCCATACTTTGCTAAGTTGTTTTGTCATGAACAAGTTCAACACAACCGCTGGCCGCAAACAATCCCAAATCTAGGCCTAAAACAGCAAAACCTAGGCCCGACAAGCACGGACCCTTTGCCCTATAAGCCACAGAAGCACGCAAGCTTTGCTCTAAGCCCTAAGATCCTGAATCCCAAACATTGAGCCCGAAACCGGCCATCGACCCCTATCTAGAACACTATGCTGCTGCTGCTGCTGATGCTGCTGCTGCTGCTAATACTACTTCTACTGCTATTTCTCACTCATACTTCCACTGCTGCTGCAGCTGCTTCTGCTGCTGTGACGACGACGACGGCAACGGCTGCGATGGCGACGGCGACACTGACGGCTCTGCCATCGCCACTCGTGCGTTTCTTCCTTTTGCTTTCATTCTTGTAAACGGTATGATACTATCATTTTCAAAAGAACTACGGCGTAACATGCCGACATCTAAGAGAATGACTTGCATGTTGTACCTTGCACTGCATCTCGGCCCACAGCCTCCAAAAATCGCGGTCCCTGCGGCTCGCGGCAACCGGCGCCTCCTGCGCACACACGCACCGCGGGACGCAATGGAGCATTCCCTAAACCGTGAACCCCTAAACCACAAACCCTAAACCCTTAAGCCCTGAACCTTACTACAGGGGGCTCCAGCTGTTGAGGGTGCAAAGACCCGGGACTTTAAAATGACACTTCCTTGTTTTATTCTTGCTTTTGTTCTGCTTACTCTTCTGAATATGCTTCTGTCATTATGAATGTTGCTTTTCTTCTGGCTATCATGACGAATAGTACGGTTGTTATTATTCATATTGTTATAATTCGGTTGTTGCGATGAATATTATTGTTGTCATTACGAGTATCACTTACGAACATTGCAATCGCTCTTATGGTCGTGAGCTCAGTCCCAAGATTCTGCGATGTAGGTGCGGAGGGTTGGAAGGGTTTGCGGCTTCGATGCCGCAGTCGGTGCCGAGTTTGAAAGCAAGGCCCTCAGGCTTTATAGGGTAAAGGGATAAGACTTTAAGACTTTAGGGCTTATTCTAGGGTTTAGGATTTAGCGTTTAGGGATTAGGCCCTGCACCCTAAACCCTAGGGATTTGGGTTTACGCCTTAGGGGGTTTAGGGATTTACGGGCTTTGGAAGTCCGGGTCCTGTGGTCCTCTAAAACGGCTGGTCTCTCGAAACCGAAGTCCTGGGGATTACCTGTGGCCCCCAAAAAGCTTGCCTTCTTATATAGTATCCTTAGTTTTTTGTTCATATAAAACCCAAGGGACTATTCACCATATTATTTTTATTGTGGTTCTAAGGGGGTATAGTCTTGATGAGTGGTTTAGAGAAGCCAGAATAAGGAGCCCTGAAAAGGTAGGCAACTTCGGCTGCAGGTGGGGCTTAGGATACCAGAAATGGTGACGAATGGAGGTGTTTCGGAGGTGAGGCCGTCAATTTCCTCAGCCCTCGCCATAATCCCAGAAACCCCAAGGCTGCCGAAGCCTTCCGATATTTAAGTTGGTCGTGCATTGGAGTCTGTGACTGCTCTTCAGGCTTTTTTTGTCTACCGGCGTGTGTTAGTCTGTGTGTGTGTTTTATGTTTTTCAAACGGGAGTTTCAGGTTTTCTAGGGTTCCCTAAACCCTATACCCTACACCCTAACGTCTATACCGAAGCCTTAAATCAAGGATACCTCACTTCAATGTTCTTTTTCGGGGTCCCTGGCTTTGTCAAATTCCCTTCCCTAAACCTGCTATGTGCCCCTAGGCCCTTAAATATGAAACATAGTCGTCATCAGGTCAGAACCATAAGAACAGTATTAATCATAATAGTAATCATCATGCAAATAATGACAGTTATTATGGTCTTAAGAATAACCATAATCACAATAAGTCCACTTTAAACCAAGGTCTCGATCTTTCTCATCCCATAGAACCATGATGATGTCCGCATCTTCCGGCAAGTTCTCCCTCATGCGCCCACGTGCCTTGCTGATTTGCTAATGCCTTGGTCAAGGGCCCCGAGCACTTAGCTGGAATTGCCGTGGTGCTATGAGTTTTGCGGGTAGTTGGGCAAAGATTTTTTGAGCTTCTGTTCATTCAAACGATGGTCCCTTCTTGGGTCCTTAGTGTAAGATTGAGGGTGTCTCTTCGTGCTTCAAACAAGGCTCTTGGTTTCAAGAAGTGTACCTTAACTCAGAAGCTCCTACATCCCCGGATCAAAAGTCCTTTGATTCTGGATCCTACTAGAACTAAAGCAACATTCCTGAATTATGGGATTCTGAAGTCTTTGGGAACCTTATCGGTATGGTCGTCATCATGTCATGCAGTATGATTTGGAGTTGAATTGGTGTTGTCTGGTGTCTGATGTGTGGTGACATAATTTCATGATAATTGCGTTGTGCCCAAGCCGGTGTGGCGGCTGTTTGTATCTATGTCAGTATGTAAGTTTGCAAAAATTTCCGAATGTATGTATGTACATATGCATGCATGTATTCGCGCAGGGTGTACATGTAAATGTGCTCCTTACTGCATGAGTCATGATGTTACGGCAGTCACGGGTCGAGATTGGTGGAGATCCGGGGTATCGCAATGGCAGCGGAGGGCAGCGTGGTATAACCCCAGGCACCGGCAACGATGCAACCGGCCTCGGCAACATTATTATCATTATTATTCCGTGCCTTGGTCGGGTTTAGAGGGTGCTTACGGTTGAGGATTGTTACTTGTTTCGAGTCTAACGTTGGGCTAAGGGTTTCCGTGCTGTTTAGGGTGTAGGGTTGTCGAAGTTTTTGTAGGTTTGTCAAGAGTTCAAGGCTTCGTGTTGTTCAGATGGGAGTTTCCGAAAATAAGGGACTCTAGTATAGTAATATTGGGAAACTCCCAGATTGCGTGCCAGCTGAGTTCTGTCTGCACGCTTTGCAGGCTATCTCAGACTGTCGTCCTGGATGCGGGCTTATTTTTTGGCTTGGGGTCGAGGTTCCAGAGATGTGTTATTCATGGTCCAGTGTAGTCCCTTGAGCTGAGGATTATTATTATTCCGATTATTAGCATCTCGGCTGCACAGTTTGAAGCCAGGTGCACCCGTCCATACATCATGTTCAATCTCGCAAGTTAGTCAAGCAGCGCATAGTCTTTGTTGGAGATTCCAGCTAACACATAGATGGCTCTTCACCGGCATGTTGTTACACGAACAGTGGCGCCACAGGAGCGCCGCCATTATCATCCAATATCAATCGGCAGCAAATCCACACGCTCACAGAGACGCACTCACTCACAAGCTGTCCATTTTTGTGTACATACATATTAGCAAAGGTAGAAATCAGACATGCATTCCTGCACATACCTCCGCATGGTTAGCTAGGTATGCACATGTAGGTATATGTACATAACACAGGCAAACAGCAAGATAAGCATTGCATGGCACGCTATGGGATTGTGCCATGTGTGGTACCTTGTAGTCGCACATGACAAGACAAGACGATAGGAAGCTGCTTGTCACTTGCTTGGCTCGCAAAGCTCAGGCATTATTTGAGGCGCGCTGGGTGCGGAAATTCCATACCCCTAACTAAACCCTAACCCCTAAACTAATTTGAAACTTACCCTCACAGGATTTTGTTTTCGAAACTCTCCGGGTACAGGGCAGCAAGCCGTTGTACAACAGCTGGGTCTGGTCGTCAGGTTTTTGGCACTGATGTTGAGGAAGTCTGGGAAGGTCCATGGGAATCAACGAGATCGAACTCAGCCATCCTCAAGATCCTCGAAGTCAGGTCCTGGCAGCTCGGATGCAATGAACGCTGGGGTCAGCAAGTAGACGTTTAGCTTTGGCATTCAAGAACATTAGACTTGGGGTTCGGATTTTTTAGGCCCGAGGTGCCTTTCTTAAGCCGTCCGCATAATAAATCTTATGGACACCCTGAACTACAAGACATAGAACACGTACATATCTATATAGCACCCTTTGAATTTGTGTACTGAAGACCCTTGCTACAGGAACCGCAGTTTTGGAACCCGTGTAGAACCTCAAACCAATTAGCGCCCCTCAGGTGACCTCGCAGTGCCACAGGAACGATGTACGGGCCCGAGAAGTTGTCTCTACCCAAGCGGGGGGCTTTGGGCGTGTCCGATATTTAGCAAAACTTGTGCGTTTAGAGTCAAGGGCTTTGGGGTTGTAGTTCTGGGAAAAGAATTTTGGTAGCTCTTCGATACAATGTCTGGTCCGTCTCGGTTCGCATGGGTAGTTGTTCCTTGTGTTGGGTTCCCTCCAAAAGCGTACATCACCGGCCCAAGCACGGTCAAATATTCCAACTGCTCGCGAAGACTTTCAGAAAATAGTGGTAGGTTTGAGGGTGTACCGTGTCGGGGTCGTCTAGGCTTTTTAAAAGGGCTACAAGAGCTTGTCTTGTTTTTGGAGTTTCGGGTTGTATGCGTATCCATCCAGCCAGCCAGCCAGCCATCCATCCAGTTCGCCAGCTAGCCAGCTACCAATCTACCTTGTGTAGGCTTTGAGGGTTTGAGGGTAGTTGGTTATTAGTACTTGAGGGTTGTCAACAGGTACTCGCAGTCCCGTACTATAGCCTCAGATAATGTAGACCCCATTCATCCATGGGCTGGTCCGAGGTGAGTTACTTGTAGTCTTCGCCTTCAGCTGAACCCCAATCTAAGTAAGACGCAAGGCCCCGCACCGCCCGGCCGCCCCATCAGCCTAGAAAGGAAAACATCCCAACCAAACCCTAAACCCTAATCCCTAAAGCCCCAGTGCCCTGAACCCCACCAGGCCCTGGCTAGACCCTAAAGCCTAAAATCCCTAACCCTAAACCCTAAACCCTAACCCTAAACCCTAAACCCTAAACCCTAAACCTATAGCCCTAAGCCCCGAGACCCCTCCACAGGACTTCGTTGGATTCGGCTCGTGCTCTTTTGTGTGTGCCTGCAGCCTGTCGGCAGCTGGGGGTTCTCGGGTTTGGGGTCTCCCTTTTTTGGGGTGGGGTTCAGGATTCAAGGGTTCTCGTTGGAGGATTACGGGTTTGGTGGCTCAGTTTCGGGTTCAAGGCTTTCAGGCATGAAGCGTCGGTTTGGTGTGTAAGGACTTTAGGCTTTAGTCGATGTTCGGGGCTTGGGTCCTCAAGCTTTGAAGGTTTAGGGTTTAAGGGTCTAGAGGGTTTTTGGGTTGCAGGCTCTGGAGTTTTGGTTCTTGTGGTACCTAATTTAGTGGCAGCGGGTCAAAACCTTCTGCTTTGTAACAAGGCCGGGACGCCCCTCGCGCGACAAAGTTTGTAACAAAGGTGGGTTTTTGCGACAAGGCTGGCGCGACAAGGTCCATCATATAACAATGCCGCGCGACAAAGGTTTGAAACAAAGCCGGCGCGACAAGGGTTTGTAACAGAGTGGGGGGTGGGGCGACAACACGGGGTATTGACCCATCCCCAGTTCTGAAGAGCTAGTGCAGCTAGTAGTAATACCTCCTCCGTCCCTAGATAGTTGTGCATATAAGAACAAATCTACATACATACATGTATATATATATATAAACTCATGCATGTATAGATGCTTGTGGCCCTGTGGTTTCTATTGCAACGCAACAACAAGATCCTCGTATCGGTTTACACTACACTCTAGGCGCTAGACCCTGCACCTTAAGGCTTAAAACCTGAACCCTAAGCCCTAAACACGGCACCCTAAACCCTGAACCCTCACCCGTACGCCCTAAGCCCTAAAAATTCTCAAGCCCTAGCCGTAGGCCCTAAACCTTAAACCCTAAGCCCTAAACCAGATGGGAGTTTCCGAAAATAGGGTACCCTAATATCGTACCCAAAATAGTAGGATCCTTATTATAAGGACCCCAAAGTAAGGTACCCCTAATTTTCGGAAACCCTAAACCCTAAACCCTTTATAGAACCCTTATAGATCCCTTCAGAGGAACCCTTAAAGGATCCCTAAAGGTACCCCTAATTTTCGGAAACTCCTAAATCCTAAACTCAGACCCTAAACTCCCCAATGAAGATGCAGAGCCAAAGCAGCAGAGGAGCTCGCTTCAGTGCAGGAGCTGGGCGCTGCCTTGAGGTGGTTCAGGGGGGGGTCTTTGAGGGTTTAGGGTTCAGGGTTCAGAGCTTAGGGTTTATAGGGTCCAGGGTTTAGGCTTTGGGATTCAGGGTTCAGGGCCTTGTGGATCCATGAACCTACTGTCTTTTTGTTTCTCTCTCTCTCTCTCTCCCTCTCTCTCTCTCCCTCCCCCTCTCTCTCTCTCACTCTCTCTGTCTCTCTTTCCCTCTCTCTCTCTCTCCATGCTTTTCGAGGCGGGGGAATTTTTCTTTATGAGGGTTCGAAGCCCTCAGCCCTCGAACCGAAGCCCAAAGAGTTAGGATCTTAGCTCAAGCCATGAACTTCAAGCCTTGCGCCTGCTGGGTTTAGGGTTCCTTTAAAGGGATCCATAAGGGCTTCTTAAAGGGATCTACTAGGGTTCTATAGGAGTTTAGGGTTTATAGGGATTAGGGATTTAAGGTTTACGGTTTAGGGGTTATTGCGCAACATCTCAACCCACACCTAAAGCCCTAAGGTCCTCAGCCCTGAACCCTCAACTTCGGTTCTGAAACAAAGCCAAACGATTTGCTGTACAGATGAGCCCTAAACCCTAAACTAAGGTCCTAAATAAACCCTAGACCCATCCTCTACCCTATGAGCTCCAAGCCCTAAACTGACGTCTTAAATCACAGACCCAAAGGGTCCCAGGTACTGTTCTGGGGGACGCTTCCCTAAATCACAATAGCAATCCCTCATAACTAAAGGGCCTTACTTTCCCAGGACCCTCCTTGTACACTCAAACAGGGGTATATGGTCCCAAATAAGGGGCACTTAGGGTCTAATAGAGGGTAGACGGAGGGTCTAGGTCTACTATAGAGTATCTAGGCACTTTGGACCCTCGGGTGACCTGGAGATGCCGCGATCCTGAGGGAAGCATCCGAAACCCTAAACCCTAAACCAAGCTGCTTTGGAGAAAGAGGCTACTGCACTTTAAAAAAAACCCTGAACCCTAAACCCCTAAACCCCTAAACCCTAAACCCTTAAACCCTAAACCCCTAAACCCTAAACCCTAAACCCTAAACAGGCGCGAGGGCCTCCGAGCGCACCCGGATTGCGGTGGCTCGCTCCTTCAGTTCCGGGCAGTTCTGACTCCTGGCGAATCGGTTTAGGGATTAGGGTGGATTATAGGGGCCTTAACAGTTACCAATACAATTTTCGGGGTTCCTTATTATAATTAAAGTATAGTGGGCCCCAAAACTCTATTCTGATTCTAATTTTTAAGGCCCCTACATCAGGGCATTTGGGGTTTAAGGTTATAAAGTTTAGGCGTCAATTAGGGTTGACTGTTTGCTGCGTTTTGGGATTGGGCTTCAGGGTTTTGGGGTTGACTTGAGGTTCAGGGGTTTTCGGTTGAGTTTCGGGTGCTGTGTTGCTGTTGACTTGGCTACACCGCAGTCTTTCCTGTTCTGTCTCACTCCCCATCGTAGTTCCTTTTGGGGGCTACCTTATAGGATCTTATATATATTCCCCCCAAAATGCCTATACAATGTTATATCTGAGATTTGATTCTATTAAACCATACTGTATTGTATGTTATAATGAGCCATGGAGATTCCAGGTGGGGCTTGTTTGCCTTAGAAACCCTCCAACCCCCGAGTAGATCTCTCTATAGAGCAGTCCCGTGCAGTGCTGCCAAAACAGAGTTCCGTGGGGCTTCTCATACCCTAAGGCTTAATTCCGAAGCCCCCAAGCTACAAAGTTTAGGGTTTATGGGATTTAGGGATTTAGGGTTTAAGGTACCCTAGACCCTAGAGAGCAACACACTACAGACAGCTCGAGGAATGCCTACTCGGTGCTGATGCAGTGCCAGCCGGGTTTGGGGTGCAGCCTCGTGGAAGGCCCGAGATTTAGGGTGCGGGGTTCAGTGTTTGGGTTCTTTGTTTTGACGTCGTGGCTAATGCCTCAAGACGTACTCCTAGATTCCCAAAGCATGCTCAGAAGTACGAGGTTACGAGGGTTTGGGATTTACAACCCTTAACCCGAAACCCTATAGGGCTTTGTAGAGTATGAGTAAGCCTCTATTTAGGGTGCATCGCTTATACCCTAAACCCGAAAGCCTATTGAGTTTAAGAGTTTATAAGCCTCTACCCGGAATCCTATAGGGTTTAGTAGGGTAAGACCCGAAACCCTATAAAAGCCCGAAAGCCTATTGGGTTTAAGTAGGGTAGGCCTGCCTCATCCTCGTGGGTAGTTGCAAAATTATGGCCCCTTTTTGGGTACCCTAAATATTAGGTGCAGCATTATAATAAGGACCCAAAAAGGGACCATAATTTTGACAGCCCTAAACCCTAAACCCTACATCCCTTGTAGAACCCTTATAGGTCCCTTTAAAGGAACCCTTCTAGACCCAAAAAGGGACCCTAATTTTGACAACCACCCTCGTGAAAGGCCATTGCTCTCCCAGCCACCGGCAGCCGCGAAAGCTCCCGACAAAGCGGAGCCTCGTGGCGCTGAGCGCCAAGGCACGGGTTGGTTAGGGTTTTTGGTGGTTCCTATATCAGGGTTCCTTTAAAGGGCTCTATAGGGTTTTTGGGGTTCCTTTATCAGGGTTCCTTTAAAGGGCCCTATAGGGTTTTTGGGGTTTAGGGTTTAGGGTTTTTGGTGTTTAGGGTGTAGTGGTTTGTAGGGTTAGGGTTTAGGGTTTAGGGGTTGACAGGGTTTAGGGTTGAAGGAATTTAATTTAAGTTGCCATCATAAGGACAATGTATTATTTAGTATAGATCCCTATTATGGTAACTTAAATCAAGTTTCTTACCAAGAACTCAGATTTTGGGTCTGCCCAGAGAGATTTCGACATGCCCTAAATCGAGGAATGCTCTTTAAGTCATGTGCAGCGCAGTCCTTCTAATGGTCTGTGTATATACATATATGTATATTATGTATATGTATATTATATATATATATATATTTTTTTTTATAGTATATAATATATATATATATATATATATTCCTTGATTTACTACAGAGGTTTAGGGTCTCGCGAGTCTTTGAGGATTGGGTCTGTACGGTTGATAGGTTACAGGATCTTGCCGTCGGGTCCGCAGGCTCAGAGCTTGCTGCAGAGCGGGGCTTGAGGGTGAGTTTAAGGGTTTAGGGTTTAGGGTTGAGGGTTGAGGGTTGAGGGTTGAGGGTTTAGGGTTGAGGGTTTAGGGTTGAGGGTTTAGGGTTTTAGGGTTTAGGGTTTAGGGAATTTCTGTGCTTCATGCGGGTTAGCTTCAGAGTGCAGGGTATTTTCAAGTTAGGGCTTAGTTCGGTTGTAGACTTTCGCCGTTAGGGTTTGCTGCAACTGCTCGTCTTAACAGTGACATAGTTGCCGCGAGGTCTAGCACACTTAATTAGCAGATCTGCTGTTTCGGCAGAACTATAACACGAGTTACACCCATCAGCAACAGCAGCAATGAGGTGCAACAATGCTGAGGATCATCCGATGCACAAAATACGGATGCTAAACCCCAAAGGCCCTGAAATCCCAAACCCTCATAAACCCTACCTTACACGTAGTGGTCTGTTATCATGATTCCTATTAATAATCTAAGCGAAGGTTCTTTGAGGACCGTAAGAAGAAAGGTAGGCTCTAGTAGTTCAAGGTAGAAGCCTAACCCCAAGACCCACCTGAGAGTCAGGCGCCGAAGCTGACGAAGCTTCAGCTTTGTCTGAGCCGCCTCGAATCCGCACTTCGGTCGGTGCCCGCCGAGGAGCTTTGTCGGTTTGGGGTTAGGGCTTAATTGTCGAGGGCTTGATCAGGGTTTAGGATTTTGGGTTTAGGGCTGATCTAGACTAGAGAGGGTTTAGGGTTGAGGGTCGGGATACTGAGTTGAGGGCTTGGGGTCCAAGATTTAAAGGTTCGGGTCTGTGGGGTCGAGGTTCTAGATCGCGCATGAGGGCAGGCACCAAACCCCGCGACACCCCAAGCCTCATGTAGCCCGAAACTTTAAGCCCTAACACCTCAGACCCCAAACCCTTACACCCTGAAGTCTGAAGGGACCCTGAATGTCATGACTAGACTAAACTATAACCATAGTAATATCCCCTTTCTCATACAGTAAATGACTCTCCGAATCCCGTTTGTAGCACTTAAGGCTCCTGCATTAGACGCTTTAATGCTCCCTCAGACCCTATGCATCCTCCTATAACCCCTATCCTGTGCAGCTTCCTTCAACATCAGCCCAAGCCCTATTCTCATGTCCAACCATGAATGCCCGTACCCCAACTCTGGACCCTGAAGAGGAGCGGCGAGAGGCTTTAGACCGATTGAAGCCGTCCGTGCGGGCGGCACTGTACCGACGCCTAGCCAGCATTCTTTAGGGTTTATATAGGAGTTTAGGGTTTAGGGGTTTAGGGGTTGTGTTTGCAGCGCTTTTGGTGCTTCAAACCGAAAGTCCGACCGAAACCTCAACATCCCTGGCAACCCCTACACACCTAACCCTCTGCAGTCCAAACCACCTTAAGGACAGCGATAAGGAATTGAGGGACAAGTTGGGCCTTGGGGACTTGTGGGTCAATAAGTGTTGGCAGGGCCATGTCGTAGCACCCTTACAGAACCAGAAGCTCTTATTATAATTATAAACCCTAAAGTTTGACGCATCATTACAGCATATACCGACAGCAGGAGTTCCTTACCGTAACCCTCAAAGGCCTGAACCTTAAACCGCGACTTTGCAGACCATTACGAAGCCCCCATAACACTCGTGTAAAGCGCATTGTAGAACTCTCCTTTTGAATCAAGGCACTCAAGAGCATGATACGACCCTTTTGCAACCTCTGTCAAACCCTTCTACTGCCCGAAATGGTTTAGGGTTTAGGGTTTAGGGAACCCTAAACCCTAAACCCTAAACCGAAATTGAGCCTTTCAGAATCGTTGCAGTAGCCATGTTGAAGCCGTTATGGAGCCCTAGCATTGCCCATTTAGAACCCCAAAGGCGCACAGAGCCCTTGTAAGTCGGTTTAGGGTTTAGGGGTTTAGGGGTTTAGGGGTTTAGGGTTTAGGGTTTAGGGGTTTAGGGGTTTAGGGTTTAGGGGTTTAGGGGTTAGGGGTTTAGGGTTTAGGGGTTTAGGGGTTTAGGGTTTAGGGGTTTAGGGGTTTAGGGTTTAGGGTTTAGGGGATTTGTGATGGATTAAGCCTGCCTGAGCCACAGAAATCGTCAAGAACGTCTGCAAACAACTTCAGTCGGTCGGTTCCAACGACCCGTTCAAACCTTGAAGCCCTAAACCCTAAACCCCTAAAGCCCTAAACCCTGAAGCCCCACAACCCGCCCAAACTGGACAAACCCAAAGCCTTGAGACTCAAACTCTAAATTCAGAACACCTTTTGGGGGTTTAGGGTTCATAGTATAGGGTTTTAGGGTTCTATAGTGGTTCCTGAAGGCCTCCTTCAAGGGCTCTAATAAGGGATCTTTAGGTTACAGAACACGTTGATTATTGCCCGAAGGCCCTACAACTTAAACCCTTAAAACCTGCAGAACCCTGACTCCTGTAAGGAGTCTGTAGAGGGAAGCCTTAACACAACCCTTAATTGGAGGTTCATGGGTATTTATATAAGTGGTGTTATAAGTCCCCGAACATGGGTTACAAGCATAGTTACCCTACTTATAACCCTACTTATAACTACCCATGAACCTCCCAGTACAAATCTTCACAAACCTAGGCAAGCGCTTTAGCCGCCACTTCTTCTTGGCCTTTATGGAGTGCTTCTGCTGCAAAAACTAGGACCTAGAGTAGGCCCTTATTCGCTTGTTTCAGGGGTTCAGGTTCCCTTATAAGACCCTTCAAACCAAAAAGGGCACCCTTTTTATTCCTAGGTTACTCGTAATCTAGACCCCGCAGACATGATGACAATACCCAGAGACTCCAATATCCCCTAATTTAGGAATATACCTTAAAGTATAGTAGGATCCCTAGTATAATTTAAGGTATATTCCTTAATTGAGGGATGTTGGAGTCTCTGGGTATGAATGGGTTTCAGCGCATATATACCATCATAGGAACAGTATTCGTAGCCTCAGCACCCCATATATATATATATAAAGGCTTCTATAGGAAGTACTTTTAACGGTTAGTATAATTTCATAAAGAAGGGCAACTATATGCTATGGCATCTGCTCCGTTACACAGGGTTGAGGAGAATGCAGGTGAATCTAGACCCTAAAAGCCCTAAGCCCAACAAACCCTGAAGTGGGAGTGGTTTTTAATGTAGACCTCAGATTAATACACCAAATTAGTATCCCCACTAAAAATCTACAGGGGAGGGAGTTTATGAATGAGGGTCTACTTGTGGTTTCGGGCCACAACGTGTCCATGTTCAGGGACCGACTGCTGACGATTATATGGAACAGGCCAAATTACCAAGGTCCTTGAAGAGGTTTCTATGCGGGTTGGATCGGGCCTTGGGGCTAATCATAGGGACCCTTAGGGGGTAGGGGGGTAGGGGACTTTACTTCCTCAAATGGGCCTTTTTTGGGTCCTTATTTTGGACATTAAGGCGCCCCTCCCCCTGCCCCCCTTAAGGGTCCGCCCGAGCGTTACGACGTTCACACTGATTCCAGCACTTCCGGCTCCTCGCCCGGAATTCACTCGCGCCGACCCCATCTGCGACCTCATGTGTGCCCATAGATCATCCATGCGAAAACGTGCTTTGGGGGCTTTCAGCTTGCTCGTCTTGGACCTAGAGTAGGCCCTTATTCCTTTTTTTCAGGGTTCAGGTCCCCTTATAAGCCTTTTAAACCAAAAAGGGCACCCTTTTTATTCCTAGGTTACACTTGGGTCTAGTCGTTAAAGGCTTTATGTATGATTGGATTGTTTGAAAACAGGTTTCACTCATGGCAGGCAGCGTTTCCTGCTGTATGTTGCAGTAGTCTCAGATTTCCGCAATTACAGCAAACAGGGTCATAAAGTGCGGATAGACGTCCGGGCGCAGCGTTTAGGATTTGGGCTTTAGGTTTTGCGGGGCTTTCAGGGTTTAGGATGTCGCATGCACATATCTATCTGTCTTGCACTCGATCTATCTATCGACAGACATGCAGTACGATGTTTGTTACTCGCATCCCGGTAATAATTTTCACAAAAAAAGTACACTAAACAACATTCCGAAACTGCCTCACGTGCATTCACCAGATCCCGAGATCCCGAAATTATGCCCTACGTCATGCATGCATCCTCTTTACCCTAAGTGTCCAGGTATCTCCTTAGGAGGGTCCGGAATCTCCTAGGGAGAGTCCTTGGGTCTCTTTGGGGTCTCAGAAATCCTACATTTTGAGGTTCCCCAATTTGTTAGGACCCTTAGGGTAAACCTGCACCCCCGCTGGGTTGACGTAGTTGTAACGCTACTAACCCCAACGGTCCAAAGGACCCAATAATCAGGTACTTGGGTTTAGGATAGTAGTTATGTAGGTTAATATTTGGGAGAGTATATGATTATTAGGTACTTGGACCCTTAGGGTAAAAACCAACTTACCAGGTCCCAAGAGCTTCAATTTGTAGGGCCTTAGGGTTCCTTTAAAGGGTTACTATAAGGGTACTATCAGGGTTCCTTTTAAGGGCTCTATGAGGGTTAGTTATAGAGCTATAATGTAGAGTTGTAAGTACCATAACCCTTTTTAGGATCCCTTGTAGGTGCTTATAACTTTCTCAGTACCTACTTACGAAGTCGCCCGACCCTCCAAGCAACCTTTCAGGCACAAGCGCAAATCGCACTACATGAGGCAAGCTATAGTTTAGGGATATTGGTGAGTGTGTATATGGGTGCTTAGGCTTTGAGGGATGCCAAGATGGTAGTTTCCCGAAAATAGGGGACCTTCCTAAATAATAGGATCCTTATTATAAGGACCCCAAATAACCCCTAATTTTCGGAAACTCCCATATAACAATCCTACATCAGATCCCCGACACCTATAGGAGGCCCCAGTCATAAGCCTCTGATATAGAGTGGGTGAGTGATTGCTCATGGTATGCCGTAGCCGTCCGTGTAGAACTGTACTCCAGTGTACCCCAAACCCCCTAAACCCTAAAACCCTAAACTATAAACCCTAAAACCCTAAAGCCCTAAGGCCCAAACATGAAACCCTATGAAGCCCAGACGTATGGGCGTGGTCGCAGGATCCGTGAGTTCCACAACTTACTTAGCCAATGAGACAGCTTAAATACAGGGGTGCATTATCTAGTGCATCCTAGAAAATTTGGACTTTTTTGGTTCCGGTTCTTGAAGTAGAGAGATGACCAATACCATTTCGGTAGTTCCTTGTTATATTTATGGTTTAATATGTCCCAAAGCCCCATGCTAATATTAAAGCACTTAGATCAAGCTTTGTGGCCTTATCTATGTTGGTTGATCTTTGAAAGTTAGATTACTGAACAAGAGAGGCAAGTTGATTGACCGATTTGCCAGTTGCCACTGCCCCTCATTGGGTTGTCCTGGACAGGATTTCACTAGGATTTATGTACAAGCTGCTTACTGGGTCCGCTGATCCCTCAAGTGCAACCTAACGACTCGACCCTGTGAACCCCAAACCCTGAATCCCAAACCCTGAACCCTAAGCCCTAAACCCCAAGCCCTAAACCCTAAATGGACCCGTACTCCTAAGACCCATAAGCACATTGCCAAGGATCCCCTCAGAAGCTTCGATTCAGAAGATTTTCTCGACCATCCTTTGTTGCTCGGCTAAGCTGTGTTTCGGGGTTTTCGGGTTGAGGCTTTAGGGTGGGTGTCCTACTTGGAGGATCGGGGGAGTTATTAAGTAGCTATTTTATAGAGTTATAAGTACCATAACCCCAATTAGGGTCCCCTTCAGGGTACTTATAACTCTACTTATTACCTACTTACGAAGTCCCCCGACCCTCCAAGTAGGGAGAGCCCTTGACTTGAGTCTCCTGGGGGGGTCTCGGAAGTCCTGCATTTTGAGGTTCCCCAAAGTGTTAGGACCCTTAGGGTACTTGGAGGCGCTTTTGACTTAGTAAGTAGGGTTAGTAAGGTGGGTTATGGGGGATTATAATATGATTTCTAGGGGATACTAAGTAGACCTACTAAGTCAAAAGGGCCTCCAAGTAGGGTTCCCCAAAGTCTTAAACTGAAACCCCAATCTATGTTAGCGTACAGCTCGTCCTCAAGGTGATCTTTTATGTTCGATATTCTCCAGGTGTTTCAAGTAGTTCTGTGTCCGTCAGTTTGGGGATTTTGGATGTGAGGATGCTTGAGTGTAGCTCTGTTGATGGAGGTGTCTTGGGCTCTCTAGAAACAGTAGAAGGAGTATGACTTCCTGTTTAGAGTTCAGGTTTCAGAATATGGCTTGGGATTTACGTCATAGAATACAGGATGTAGGGTACTGTGGCTTCCGGTTTAGAGTTTTGTGTGCCCCTGAACCCGAAACCCTAAACCCTCAACCCTAGAACCCTAAAACCCTCAAACCCTAAACCCGAAACCCGAAACCGTGGCCGCTGAAGTTTGCAACATTCCTGTTTTCAGGCTCTCCCAGGTAAATAGGCCTTATTAGGTCCCTATATGGGCATTAAAGCCCCCTACCCCCCCTACTACTTCTACTACTCCTGCTGCTACTGCAGTTACTACTTCTACTACTACTACTGCTACTACTGCTACTACTGCTACTACTACTAGTACTACTAGTACTACTACTACTACTACTACTACTACTACTACTACTACTACTGAAGAGCTCCCGCATCAGGAGGCTCTCCAGCTGAAGCCTGCATCCCAAGCCTTCGCCTTCGAAGTATCGTTCCAAGTTTATCGGAAGATCCCCGGAGGAATCCGCAAGGCCATGCGCNCTGAAGAGCTCCCGCATCAGGAGGCTCTCCAGCTGAAGCCTGCATCCCAAGCCTTCGCCTTCGAAGTATCGTTCCAAGTTTATCGGAAGATCCCCGGAGGAATCCGCAAGGCCATGCGCACAACCCTCAGAGGCCTTTTCCAACACACACACAAGCGGATCGAACGTTGGCAGCTGATGCTAGGACTTCTGTGTACACCTAACTTCAGTGCCTGCTTTGTCCTCGGCTCCTTGAGCCGATTCCTGCAAGTCTCAAGGTCCCTGACGACACACGAGCTCC
>BGNK01000315.1:30210-59834 GCA_003297005.1 Symbiodinium sp. clade A Y106 | reverse complement strand
CCCCCTGACCCTGAAGAACCAGCAGAACCACTCAAGAAGCAGGAAACTACCAGACGCCTGGGGGCGCGCTTTGCTACTACTACTACTACTACTACCACTACTACCACTACCAATACCTTCCCCTGACACCCTCCCCCTACCCCCCTAAGGGCCCCTATGAAGGGACGTAGGTCAAGGGTTTTGTCAGGCACCTGCCCGGACGACAAAGACTTCTATTCAATTTATGGCTTAAGGGGGTTTAGGGTTTAGGGGCTTGGGGCTTTAGGGTTTTAGGGTTTAGGGTTTTAGGATTTATGGTTCAGGGTTTTAGGGTTTAGGGTCTTAGGGTATTTTACGCCTGACAACAAATCACCTAATGTCACCCACGGTGAACGATAAACTCCAATCGTTTGTCTTTGGTGTGCGCAAGAAATTCGAGCATCAGTAGCCTCAGAACCTACATAGTTTGCGGTGTTTTCCCGACGTTCCCGTAATGGCAGGATAGCTTCAAGGGGGCTATACTGTAGGCGCCTCAATAATTAGGATAGGGTTTTGGGGGTTCCTGAATATAGTTATAGCGTAGTAATCCCCAAAACCCCATTCTAATTATTACCCTAAGGGTCCAGGTATCTCCCTAGGAGGGTCCGGAATCTCCTAAGGAGAGCCCTTGCGTCTCTTTGGGGTCTCAGAAACCCTCAATTTGAAGGTTCCCCGAAGTGTTCGGACCCNGGGTCCAGGTATCTCCCTAGGAGGGTCCGGAATCTCCTAAGGAGAGCCCTTGCGTCTCTTTGGGGTCTCAGAAACCCTCAATTTGAAGGTTCCCCGAAGTGTTCGGACCCTTAGGGTAAGGCCCTACATTACCTGCTGGAGGGCTCTAGTTTTTAGATCCCTCACTGTTTCTGGTTTACTGGGGTTGGAGTCTCTGCAATTATCTAGCAGGCACTATGGGAGACTTTATGATTGCTCTTTGTGGTTCCTATAAAGGTACTTAATGACTCAGAAATACTTCAAAGGGCTTCAAAACTACAAGCCAGCTTACTACTTAAGCCCTAAACCCCTCTGCACTTCTCAGCATGCCGCAACTCCACTCTCCGGCTCAGCTCAGGATGTACCTAGAGGATCGTGGTCTTCAGTAATAAGGGTTACAAGTAAGCTAGCATAGGGGCCTTAATAAGTAGACTAGGGTGTTGGGGCATGTTGTAGAAAACTCATAATGGCATAAAGACGAATGCTAAGGAATCGTATTGTCAATTCTTCAGGCCTCTTACTACTTATGGCCCCGGTTCAAGTGCTCGTAACCCAAGATGACCAACAATGGCTGACCTGACCACCTTCACGTCGTCTCATGCAGATTTCTGTGACAGTTGGACTGCTCAGCGGCAAAGCAGCCACTGTGGAAGCCGGTTTGGATGAAGAAGTCGGAACGCTGAAACGCCGGGCACAGACCGGGCGCCTGCTGGATGCCGCTGGAAGCATTCTAGATGTACGCGAGTCAATCAAGCGCGCTAGGCTGCAATCGGGTGGCTCCCTGACCTTGCATATAAACAGAGCTCAAGTTCGAGCCACTCGCAGCGCGTTTGCAGGCATTCTTGGTGATGGATCCATCGTGACCTGGGGTGATGCTAGCCATGGTGGTGACTGTAGTGCTGTGCAGGGTCAGCTGAACAATGTGCAGCAGATTCAAGCCTCTACACGCGCTTTTGCTGCCATTCTTGACGATGAGATCTGTCGTGACCTGGGGTCATGCTCGCGATGGCGGTTGCAGTCGTGCTGTGCAGGATCAGCTGAAGAATGTGCAGAAGATCCAAGCCTCCTGTGGTGCTTTTGCCGCCCTTCTTAGTGATGCATCCGTTGTGACTTGGGCTGATGCTCAGAGTGGCGGTAAATGTGCAGGGTCAGCTGAAGGATGTGCAGCAGATCCAAGCCTCTTACTGTGTTTTTTGCTGCTCTTCTTTACGATGGATCTGTCGTGACCTGGGGTCATGCTCGCGACGGCGGTTGCAGTCGTGCTGTGCAGGATCAGCTGGAGAATGTGCAGAAGATCCAGGCCTCTCACCATGCTTTTGCTGCCCTTCTTGGTGATGGATCCGTTGCGACCTGGGGTGATGCTGAGAGTGGCGGTGACAGTAGTGCTGTGCAGGATCAGCTGAAGGATGTGCAGCAGATCCAAGCCTCGCTCTATGCTTTTGCCGCCACTCTTGGCGACGGATCCGTCGTGACTTGGGGCTGAGCACGGTGGTGACAGTCGTGCTGTGCGGGGTCAGTTGAAGAATGTGCAGCAGATCCAAGCTTCTCACAGCGCTTTTGCTGCCATTCTTGACGATGGGTCCGTCGTGACTTGGGGTGCTGCTGGCCATGGTGGTGACTGTAGTGCTGTGCAGAGTCAGCTGAACAATGTGCAGCAGATCCAAGCGCCCATGTTGGCCGTGCTGTGCAGGATCAGCTGATCAATCCGTAGTCGCTGACCCTTACATTCGCACACACGTAGAGCAACTGACAGATTCCGTCATTGGTTGCTGATGCGGGGGAGCAACGAGAATGTTAGTATAGGGGCCTTTGTAATTACCTATACAAATTAGGAGTTTCCTCAATGTACTTACAGATACTATAATGGGTCCGAAAACCTTATTCTAAGCATTTCGGCCCTTATATTACTTCTGCCCCCTGAGGCACCTTGTGGGACCTCACGATGCCCCATAAACACCCTGTAGCCGTATGGTTTGGGGCACCTCAAATACTCTCCCAACTGCTAACATACAAAACCTAAGTGCAGTAGTACAGTTAGCCTTGCCTTTTGCTTTGGGGTCTCCTAACCAGAACTGAATAGTAGAAACAGGGTACTCTTACCTTAAAGGGACTGACGGGGAACCCACAAAACGATTAGCAGGTATTTGGGCCCCCAAAGCATCCACTATACTATTACTTGGACCCTTTGGGTTTCAAGTTTCAGGATTTGATTTGTTGCTGGACAGAGAGCCTCATAATTGCAGGCTACCTTGTGATCTTTGCAGGGCGATGCAGCTTAAGGCCTCTACTACCCTATACCCGAAACCCTAAGCCGCGGGGCTTTACCTGCCGAGTCTTGCGATCCTTTAACACAACATACCACAAAAAACGTTATATCATGATACAATATGAGGTGACCTAATAATAGGGTATATGTCAATATGAAAGCCAATATGAATATACATAAACAAGTGTATATGTACATAATATGTTTTTATGTACATATGTATGTATATGTGTAAATATATTAGTTGTCCCTGGGTTTAGGGTGTTGGAGTCTCTCCACGAGTTAGCAGCTTGCCAGCTCAGAGTGTGACCTAGAGGATCAAGGGGCTTAGTACTTAGCGTTACAAGAGTTAGTACTTAAGTTACAAGTAAGCTAGCTGCTAGCTTCATTTTCGGATTTAGGAGTGTAGCGTTTAGCCATCTTGTCATGCAGATTTCCGTGACAGTTGGACTGCTCAGCGGCAAAGCAGCCACTCTGGAAGCCGGTTTGGATGAAGACGTCGGAAACTTGAAACATCGGGCACAGACCGCACTTGGAGCCGGAAGAGGGCGCCTGCTGGATGCCGCTGGAAGCGTTCTAGATGTACGCGAGTCAATCAAGCGTGCCAGGCTGCAATCAGGTAACTCCCTGACCTTGCATATAAGCAGAGCTCAAGTTCGAGCCGATCGCAGTGCGTTTGCTGCCAGTCTTGGCGATGGATCCGTTGTCACCTGGGGTAATGCTCGCCATGGCGGCGACAGTAGTGCTGTGCAGGATCAATTGAAGAATGCGCAGCAGATCCAAGCCTCTGACTATGCGTTTGCTGCCATTCTTTACGATGGATCTGTCGTGACCTGGGGTGATGTTCGCGATGGCGGTGACTGTAGTGCCGTTTAGGATCAGCTGAACAATGTGCAGCAGATCCAAGCTTCTCACAGCGCTTTTGCTGCCCTTCTCGGTGATGGATCCGTCGTGACCTGGGGTGATGTTGATGCTAGCCATGGTGGTGACTGTAGTGCTGTGCAGGGTCGGCTGAACAGTGGCAGCAGATCCAAGCCTCTGCACGTGCTTTTGCTGCCATTCTTGAAGATGGATCTGTCGGGCCTGGGGTGATGCTAACCGTGGTGGCGACAGTAGTGCTGTGCAGCATCAGCTGAAGAAAGTGCAGCAGATCCAAGCCTCCTGTGGTGCTTTTGCTGCCATTCTTGGTGATGGATCCGTCGTGACCTGGGGTGATGCTGAGAGCAGCGGTGACTGTGGTGCTGTTCAGGGTCAGCTGAACAATGTGCAGCAGATTCAAGCCTCTGCACGTGCTTTTGCTGCCCTTCTCGGTGATGGATCCGTCGTGACCTGGGGTGATGCTAGCCATGGTGGTGACTGTAGTGCTGTTCAGGGTCAGCTGAACAATGTGCAGCAGATCCAAGCCTCTGCACGTGCTTTTGCTGCCATCCTTGACGATGGATCTGTTGTGGCCTGGGGTGATGCTAACCGTGGTGGCGACAGTAGTGCTGTGCAGCATCAGCTGAAGAAAGTGCAGCAGATCCAACCGTCTCGTGGCGCTTTCGCTGCCATTGTTGGCGATGATTCCGTCGTGACCTGGGGTTCTGACCCTCGCAATTGCACAGACGTCGAGCAACTGAAAGCCTCCGACATCCAAGCGCCGATGTGGGGCAGCAACAAGAGTGTTACTTCTGCCCCTTATGAATTCAAGGCCTTCACGTTGCTTCATAAAACTCCTGTAACGGTAAGGTCCAAGTACCGCATCAAAGTCTACTTTGCCGAATGCTAATCTCCAAACCTATATCCTAAACCCAATTACCGGATAATCAGGTCGTGAACCCGTGGGGCAATGCCCATTCAACATATGCAGGGCCCGTAACGACTCACAACAGTTTTCCAATCATGTGAATCTGCTAGTCCCCTGAACCCCTCAGTAGACCTGACCCAAGTAGTATATATAGGTTGCTTCGAGGACGAAGTATATACAATTTGGATAGATGGACCCGCTAGCCCCACACCTGAGAACCCTTAAAGGAGCCCTTAGGGTAAGCCAAATCAGAAGTAAACCCGCAACCTGGAATCCAAAACTCCTGAAGGCCAACACTGAAACTCCTTCGGTTTCTGAGGGTTTAGGGTTTAGGGTACTTGGACCCTCAGGGAACCCCCCCCCCAAAGGCATCATAGCCGTATTCTATTTGTCAAGGTATTTGCGAAGCTCATTGAAGCGAAGGGTGGCTCCCTTACCTAAACCCTGAACCCTAAACCGGCTAATATGGTTTATACTCATTTTGAACAGAGGTCTCAACCACAGGCTCTTCCTGCAATAGGAAATCCCGCTGTAACTGCAGTTGGAAAAGAGCCCACAAAAAAAAAGAACCTGACTTTGCTTACTGTTTTGTTCGCGGAGTCTTGAGACGACTGAACCGATGCCAGGATTGAGCCGCTATCCCTATCCCTACTTGGAGGGGCAGGGGACTTAGTAAGTAGGTTATAAGTAGAGTCATAAGTACCCTAGATGGAGCTACCCCAATTATAACCCTACATATGAGCGACTTACTACGTCCCCTGCCCCTCCAAGTAGGGTATAAAGGCTTTTGGGCCCAAAGGCCATACTATTTGAGGCTTTTGGGCTAACTTGATACCCAGGGTTTAGGGGTAAGGGTTTAGGGTATACTCTAAACTCTACTCCTCAAGCCCTAAGCTTTCAACAATAAACCCTGAATCCTTGAACCCGTTAATTGAAACCCTAACAAAGTACCCTCAATAGTACGATTCCTATTATAAGGGTCCCAAAATAAGGTACCCTAAACCCTAAGCTCTTATACCTAAACGCCTAACTGTCAACCTCCATACCAGGTTTGAACCTGACGAAAGGAATCCCCGAGGAGGCCCGAGCCGGTGCGTCCGCTGGGATTCGGGATTGGGTTAGGGTTTAGGGTTTAGGTTTAGGGAGTTAGGGTTTAGGGTTTAGGGTAGCTCTCTAAACGAGGAGTCCTTGCCTAGGGTGCCGAGCTACGTTGCGGACCCCGGAAGGGACCCTAATTTAGCGAAGGTTCCATTTTAGGGTCTTTCTGTAAAAGGGTGCCGAACTATGTTGGGGACCCCAAAAGGGACCCTAATTTAGAGAACTACCCATCTGGACTGCGGGAATTTGGGAGGTACGGTTGATGATATAAATCCTGCATGACCTTAATGACCCTAAGCTATGGGAATCATGGTATATTCCTTACTATGGGTAATGCAATACTTGGAGGGTCGGGGGACTTAGTAAGTAGGTAACAAGTAGAGTTATAAGTACCCTAAAAGGGATCCTAATTGGGGTTATGGTACCTATAACTCAGCTAGCTAACTACTTAGTGAGTCCCCCGACCCTCCAAGTATGGGTAATGCAGGATGTATCTCATCAACAGTATGGTTTAATCGAAGCATCCCAGGAGCCTGCATCGTGCGGTCTGGACCGATTCTGGCATGAAGTTGCGGATTTCGGGCTTGCCGTCAAGATCATACCAAGAGGGTCCATATATAATACTATTTTGGAATTAGGTCCCCAAAACCGCAATAAGGATGGCTTTTGGGGACCGGTTTCCATAATTTTGATATTTATGGACCCTAAACCCCAAATCCTGAGCCCTAAACTATTGTAGACCGGATCTTGCTCTGGGTAGGTCCCCAAACCCTCACCCTAACCCTACTTGGAGGGTCGGGGGACTTACTAAGGCTCCTTAAAGGGATCTATAAGGGATCTATGAGGGATCTATAGGGGTTTAGGGTTTAGGGTCTACTTGGAGGGTCGGGGGACTTACTAAGTCCTGATGTTTTAGAGTTAAAATTACCATAACCCCAATGAGGTCCCTTTTAGGGTACTTAGAAGTTTACCTACTTACTAAGTCCCCCGACTCTCCAAGTATGGGTCCATGTGGCCAAATAGTATATACGTTGGACTTAAAGTAATCCCTACATAGGTACTTTGGTGCCAAAGTATTTACTATTTGGGCACATGGACCCTTAGGGTAAGCGCTGAAGCTTAAACTTGTTTGGGATGCGATGTGTTCGCTTCGAATCTTGCAGATGAGTAGTCAACCCGCATGTAACGTGTCTCTCTCTCTCTTTCTTCCTCCCCCTCTCCCTCTCTGTCTCTCTCTCTCTCTCTCTCGCTCACTCTCTCTTGCTCTATATCGACCTGCAACATGTATGTATGCATATATATATATGTATATTTGTAGAAAGATAGGTAGGTAGATGGGTAGGTAGATAAATGTTTGAGTCGTTGAACTGATAGATTACATAATACCTTGTCAACGCTTGCCAGTGCCCTACATTAGAAAACCTTAAAGGGGCCCAGTACCGAATAATCATATGCTCTCCCAAGCAAGAACGTACAAAACTACTATCATCAGGTCCTTTAGACCCTAAGCTCTATATGACCCCATAGAATCCCGTATAGAACCCTTGTAAGAACTCCGATAGGGCGCTATTTGTGAGGTCCTTTCGATTCTTAGGCCGCCGAGACAGACCGAAGCCATGTTTCCGCCGAAGTGGAAATTTCAGAAAGCCCTAAACCCTAAACCCCTAAACCCCTAAACCCCTAAACCCTAAACCCTAAAACAAACCCGGAATGGTAGGACCATTATGATAAGGATCCCGAGCCTAAGCAAGGTACCTGTAACTTTGCCCTATTACTATGGTCTCCTTAGGAATTATTTTTGTTTATTGTTTATATAAAACCCAAGAGAATATTAAAAATACTATTTTTATTATGGTTCTAAGGGGGGTATAGATTAAGCGTAGAAAATTTCTAGGGTTCCCCGAAGGGATCATGATTCTGACCCCTCAACTCTAAACCCGAAACCCTAATCCCACCCATGTGTCAGGTCATGCAAAAATTGACCCGATCCTTTTGGGGCCATAAGCTGCACTCCAACGTCGAAGCACCTCGGACAATGAACCTAATCCTTCAGGACGGAATCGTTGGAGATCTCTCTTAGGGTACCTTTCAAGGGCTCTATATGGGTTACATAGAAGGTTGAGGGTTATGGGGCTTAAGGACGACATGTATCCCAAACGGGTTTCCGATACAGCCTCTACTGTTAAGGGTCTATTGGTCTTTCGCGAAGTCCAAAACTCACAAAAGCACACCCTGAATCCTAGAGTCCAACACCCAGAAAGCACCAAATCTCGTTAAGGTAATGCAGGATTTTGACCATCAACGGCATGTTAAGGATCCCTTTGCAGCTTACGGCGTACCACGGTTCTGGGTTTAGTAAGGTTCAGGCTTTACGGCACCGCTTATCTACTGGCAGGATCATGGGACTTAGTAACTGGGGCTCTGCCTAGTATCACGTGTATCGGCTGCAAGTCTACAAAGACGTACTTACTAGAACCTTACTGTCTACATACAATCATCTAGAAAACATAATCCAAAATATGGTACGTCTTATAGCCTTACATTCTAAGTCCCATGATCCTCCAAGCAAGGGGATTTGTGGTCTTTATACGCAAAGGGTCCTGGGCCAGGTACTGTTATGGGGATACTTTCCCAAATCATTCATCGTAGTACTTCCTACCGGAGAAACCCTACATTCCACTACTATACAGGAATTTAGGACGCTTTGGGATAGGTGCCTACCATCTTTAGATCCGCAGCACCTTCATCGATTGGAGATTTGTGTAGTGGAGGAAATGACTCCAATTAGGGTTTAGGGGGGTTGCGATCTGAACTCTTTGATTCGTTCCGATATGTATCTTGAGGTGTTGGGCCTGCTCAAACTGCGACTCAGCATGTAGGACTCAAGGAGCATGACAAGCAAGAGAACTGACCACTTACCTGCTAAGTTCCCACGAATCTGTAAGTCAGAACCCCTCCCAAACAAAATCTAAACCGTAAGCCGTAGCGATCATGCAACGTAAGCTGGTTTGGGGTTGTAAAGTGTGGGTGAATGAGTGGGGGGGCTCTCCATGCAGAATTAGCTGCTTAGGCTAGTGTCTAACCCCAACCCGTCTTCTTAGTTACAATTACCACATATGTACCCTATTTTCCCCTTATGGAGCCGTTTCACGATCCCTTTAAGGAGCCTTACTAAGTCCCCCGACCCTCCAAGTAAGGTTGATACGTCAGGGCAGAAAATGGCGGCCCAGCTTTTGCAGGCACATGCGGCGTACTTGGAGGGTCGGGGGACTTGGTAAGTAGGCAATAAGTAGAGCTATAAGTACCCTAAACGGGATCCTAATCGGGGCTATGGTACCTATAACTCTATAGCTACTTAGCAAGTCCCGCGACCCTCCAAGTAGGGTGTAGGTTTGTAGTAGGGATTTGGGTGAGTGGATACAGTGGCCAGTGTACCTTTCCTCGTAAACTAACGGTACCCTTACGTTCCCTGAGACTCCAAAAGCCCGCAATTGGGGAGCATACCTTCAATCAGATTAGAGATCCTACTACAATTTAAGGTATATTCCTTCATTAGGGGATATTGGAGTCTCTGGGAAGAATATGGGTGGTTGTCAAAATTAGGGTCCCTTTTTGGGTACCCTAAATAATAGGTGCCGTATTATACTAGCGACCCAAGAGGGACCCTAATTTTGACAACCACCCATATACCTTAAATCATATTAGGATATTTAAGGAATATTCCCTAATTTGGGGATAGTGGAGTTTCTGGGAACCCTACAGCCTAAACCCTAAACCCTACCTTAAGGGTCCAGGTATCTCTTTAGGAGGGTCCGGAATGTCCTAGGGAGAGTCCTTGGGTCTCTTTGGGATCTCAGAAACCCTCACTTTTGAGGTTCCCTAAAGTGTTAGGACCCTCCGGGTAAACCCTAAAACCTTCAACCGTAAGCACCTAAACCCTAAACCGAAGCCCCTATAAACCCGAAACGCTAAAGCCCTCAACCCTGAACCTTCTCGGCATAAACCCAAAACCTTACACCGTAAACCCTAAACCAGGGGTAAACCCCAGCCTTACCCAGTGAGATGTTGGTCTGTCTTTGAAAGTTTTAGCTTTTCGGACCCGGTTATTGAACGAGAGAGAAACCCGCCTAGGGATTCCTATAGTCCCATGGTAGTTCTTTTTGTTTGTGTAGCCAAGCTTGTATAATAGGATCCTATTGTTCATCAAAAAGGAATTACCATGGTGACTAGAGGTAAACCCTGAATGTAGACGTTTTGGAACATGTCAACCCTGAGCTCTGAGCCTAACACCCTTAACCCCAAACCCTAAACCCTTCACACCGGCAAGCCCGGAATCCTGAAAGCTTCATCCTCCGCCTAAACATGAACCCCAAACCCTCACACGCTAAGCTGTTAACAGCCCTCCGACAAGTTCGAAGCCGGAAACTCGAAAGACTTGTTGACCATAAGGTCCAGTCCCCAGAACACATCTATTGTGTGGGTCTTCGTTGTGTGTTTGGTGCTGGTCTTCAATTTTCTAGATATCGATTTGGTAGATTTTTGAAATAGGGTTTTCGGTATATCATACGATGAAAAACAATAAGGAGCCCCAAAACCCTATTCTAGTTATTAAGGCCCCTATATTAGTTTTGGTGGTTGTCCTGAAACTTCCGAGGTTCTAGGCTCGGCCTGTGAGTTTCGTGAACACAGGGCCAGATGGGTTAGGGCCCGAGGTGTGTCGGGTTTAAGGTTTACTATAGGGGCCTAAATAATTACCTATACTATTTGGGGGTTCCTTATTAGAACTATAGTATAATGGGCCCCAAAACCCTGTTCTAAGTATAAAGGCCCGTATATTAGGCAACGTGGTCGAGGATGCAGGGTTTAGTGTAGGGCTTCTGGACTTAGGTTCCAGGGGGTTAAAGGTTTGGGTATGTGGCTGAGAGTTTTCTGTTATTGGCTTTGTGCACGGCATGTCGATTACTGCGACAGCTGGACTCCCAAGTGGCAGGACAGCAACAGTGCAAGTGGGCTTGAATGAAACGGTAGACCCGGTAGACAGCTTGAACCATCGGGCACAGACGGCCCATGGCAAACACCTCGACCCTAAGCCCGTGAAATTTCGCAGCCCTAAGATCTTGAAGCCTAGACGGTTTAGGCGTTCAGGGTTTAGGGTTTAGGGTAGAGTCTGAACAACACTCTAAATCATCGCGGAGGCTACTTTGTCTCTTTGGGATACCCGACCATACCTTAAACCCTATTAACTAACCGTAAACCCTCAAACCCTATAAACCCTAAACCCCTATGCCCTATACCCTAAACTTGCCCTAAACCCTTTACCCTAAACCCCTAAACCCTGAAACCCCTAAATCATCGGGGAGGCTACTTTGTCTGTCTGGTCCGAAACGGACTTGGTGGCCAAATCCCGACTGCATGGGCTGGCCCGCCGAGCATCCAGTGGAGGGGGTTATTAGGGCTTAGGTTTATAGGGTTTTGGGGTTTAGGCTTGGCGTTCTTCTGGTTGGATCTTAGGACTTTAACTTTTTAGGTTTCTATATGAACCATAATAAGGAGGCTAAAAGTTTAACTTTTTGGAGGGGTGCAGAAGTCAGCCAAGTAGGGTTTAGGGTTTAGGCTTTCGGGTTAGAGAGGGTTGATTAGGAGGTCCGTAGGGGTGCTGTAAGGGTTCTACAAGGTTTCTAACAGGGTTCCATGAAGGTTTCAGGGCTTTGGAGCGTGGGGTTTAGTGTTATTGTTTGCAGGTTTAGGGTTTAGGTAGGGTTGAATTGCGGTTTAGGGCTTTAGGAGTTTGGGGTTTAGGCTTCATGATTTGTGACGGGCTTTAGTGCCACTTCAGTAGGAGATTGCTGAACGGATCGGGGGACTTGGTTGTAAATTCGGGTTTATCCGAGTTGCAGTATCCACTTACCCTAACACCTTAAGCGCTGGACCCTACATACCCTAGTAAAGCTGGCTACTGGGTCCCCTCATCGTCAAGCCATGGAGTTGTATTGGGGGTTTAGGGTGCCTGTCAGGGCTGGACGATCGAAATGGGCACCGCAGCACGTAAGGGTTTCGCACGTAAGGGTTTCGAGTTTTAGCTTTCTGGGGATGGTTGTAAACGTTTATACAGTTTCGAGTGCATCAACATCTGGTGCGACGTGGAGGTGCAAGTTACTTACCAGGTCCTGCGTATCTCCTTCCGAGCCCACATAAGGGACATCAAGAATGGAAGCCGTCAAGAAGACATAAAACATGGAAAGCCCCAAGAAGGCATCCTACCCACGTATGGGAAGATAGATCCCACGTATGGGAAGATGGATATGTTCTAGTCGTTAGATCCTTCAGGGGGTTTTGGGTTGGGAGGGTCCGAACTATCCTAAGCATCATTTGAGGCTCGTTGGGTGTCTCAGAAATCTTGCTTTTGATGGTCCAAAAACTACTAGGATCCTTTGTGACGGAGATCCTTCTGATTCCGCCGACTTACTTAGCTAAAGTCTTAAACTTTCTGGCCATACATATTTTAGTGCGTCTCAGAAAGTTGAACTTTTTGTTTCCGGTTATTGAAGAAGAGAGAAGCGCATTGTGTCAAGAACCTTGAAGCTCAAGCTCCAAACCCTTGACCCTGAAAAGTGGGCCCAAGCGCTGAAGCCTCAGCTGAAATCTGGGCCCGAGGTGTCTTCTGGGATGTTGCCCACGCCTTCTCGCGCATACCAGTGGAGGATTTGCAATCTCTCATCGATGCCTGGCACCAGCTGAGCCTAGGACATGGGTTCCAAATTAAAGAACCCATGCTATGTTACCCAAAGGGTCCATATACACTACCATTGTGGAATTAGATCCCCCAACAGCCATCCTTTTTGTGGTTGTGGGGTCCTATTTCCATAATAGTACGTAGCATGTATGGACCCTCTTGGCTATCGCATTCTGAAGCTTGTTCTGTTCCTTCGGACTGCCTGTTCAAACACATTCAGGGCCCTTCCGGTTCGGACAAGTACACTTGGTACCCCATGTAATGGTCGGGGACGCTTGGGATGACAGTTAAACGCTTAACCTGTGATTAACCCATGAACTGGCAAACTAAGGCTTACTTAGCCAATGGGAGAACTTTACACGTTTTGGCCTTACATATTTTGGCCTATCTTGGAAAGGGTGCACTTTTTGGGGCCCGGTTATTGAGCAAGCAAGAAGGAGGGCCCTGCCCACAAGGTTCCCATGGCCATTTAGGGCTCCTGTAAAGGTACAGGGCTTCTTTACATGGAGGGTCATGGGACTTAGTATGTATGGTAATAAGTACCTTAATTGGGGTTATAAGTACTTGTAAGTATAGTTACCTTAATAATAACCGTAATTACTAAGTCCCATGATCCTTCAAGTAGGGGTTACTTGAAGGGATCCTTTGAGGTTTCCTTTAGGCGTTTAGGGTTTAGGGTAAGTCCCCTGATCACTCAAGCATAACGGCACGGTTTAGGGTTTTGGGTTTAGGAGTTTAGGGTTTAGGAGTTTAGGGTTTAGGGTTTAGGGTTTTGGGTTTAGGGTTTTAGGGTTTAGGGTTTGCCGACTCCTAAGCCCAGAAGTTCAGCAACAGACCTTTACGGAGAAGAGGAACCTCAGGATGGTTCGGGTGTCCACGAATACTATAGGTTCCCCAGTAGTACCCTTTTTCCTTTTTGGCTTTTCGGCTTCCCTTTTTTACCCAAACAGTAGGGGTCAGGGCACCCTCTTACCCTAAACCCTAAACCGTGTTTAGGGTTTAGGGTTTAGGGTCCTAAACCCTAAACCCTAAACCCCTAAACCCTAAACCCTAAATCCCCTAAACCCGTCAGGGCACCCTTCTTGTTAAGGGGCCTTTGGGGAACATTGAAGATGTGCTCAAGGAGTTGGAGTTCCTGGGGCTTCCGAAGGGTGTAGAGGTTTAAGGTTTAGGGTTTAGGGTTGGGTTTTAGGGTTTGGGGTTTAGGGCTTAGGGGGTTTAGGAGTTTTTGGGGCTTCCGAAGTGTTTAGAGGTTTAGGGTTTAGGGTTTATGTTCTACTTCTTATTCTTCCATAAACCCTGAACCCTGAAGCCTCTTCTACTTCCTTTTCCAGTTCCTAGAACACAGCAGCCGAGGATGTGGGGTATCTCTGGGCTTTCACCATGCGCACATCAGTGACACAGCTGCATGCTGATGTTGCGTTTAGGGGCTTGGTCAGAGTTTCGCGTACCCTAAACCCTAAAGTGTAGCATGGGTGTCATGAACTCAGGCTGTGGGTGCTGGGATTTATGTTTTGTTTCGGTTTTAATGGAGGCTTTTCTGGGGATTGAGAAACGATTATGCGGGGGCGCAAAATCGATGTGGATGCCTGACCCGTCAAGCAACCCCCCTTCATTGACTAAGGCTTGTACACATGATCTTAGTACGGTCCTTAGAGAAAGGTGGCTCGTTCATCAGGAGTCTACATCAGTGTTTAAAGGGTGCTTCTTGGGGTTTGCTTGGACTTGGCTGTTAGTAGGGCCTTTAGTAGGGTTTAGGGTTTAGGGTTTGCTTGGACTTGGCTGCTAGTAGGGTGGACGCTTCAGGAAATTCCGCTCGCGGAACCTAGCTCTCACAAGCCCTCCAGGACACGGCTACAATCCGGGCCCCGAACCCTTTACTATAAGGGATCTATAGTAGGGTACTACACAGTAGAAGCCAGAAAGTTGGAACATCATTATCCTCATGCCCTTAAGGTAAAGTATAAGGGGTCCTAGCACGAATCCTCCTAAAGCCATGTTCCAACTTTCTGGGCTTCACTATAATATAGGGGCCTTAATAATTTCCAATACTATTTTATTGTGGGTTCCTTATTACTGAATTCCAGTCCCTTGGTCCACAAACCCGACCGTTTCCGGTAAAAAAAATTTTCAGGTTCTGAGTACAGTTATGGTCCTGGGTTTAAAGGGGCCCTTAGAACAGCCCTCACATGGTGTAAGGCTTTCTGATTTCGGGAGGCTAAGAGTTCAGGGAGCAAGGATGAAGATTTTATGCTTAAATCTTACATCTTTGAACCCTAGCCCAAGTAGGTAATGTGTCTAGGTTTTTAGACCACAAGGTAGGTCGTATCTGCATACATCGAAACACAAGGATTTACAAGTTCGCAGATCATAGGGACTCTTACGGGGGTAGGGAGGAGGGGGGTAGGGGACTATACTTCCGGAAATAAGCCTTATTAAGTCCTTATTATAGGTATTAAGGCCCCCTACCCCCCTCCCCCTACCTTATAGGGGTCCCTATGAAGATCAGGTCCTCGATGCTCTGCTGGTCGGAGAGTCGGCAACTTGAGCAGCAGTCGGCTTCGAGATCTTCGCGCATTGAGGTTTGTAAACCCTAAAACCCTAAAACCCTAAAACCCTAAAACCCTATAAACCCTAAAACCCTATAAACCCTATAAACCCTATAAACCCTATAAACCCTTAAACCCTTAAACCCTAAACCCTAAAGCCCTAAATCCGAAAACCCTAAACCCTGAAACCCTAAACCGCTGGAAAATCATGTTTGTGAAACCTTCAGGTCCAGGGTTCGGAGTTTAGTGTGTAGGGTGTACCCAAAGGGTCCTAACACTTCGGGGAACCTCAAAATGTAGGAGTTCTGAGACCCCAAAGAGACCCAAGGACTCTCCCTAGGACATTCCGGACCCTCCTAAAGAGATACCTGGACCCTTAAGGTAGGGTGTAATGTAGGAACCTGAGTAAGAAACCTTGGCCTTTACTAGGGTTCCTTATATGAATCCTACCATTTTGGGGGGGTTTTGGGCCCAGATTTTTTGATCAGGTTCCTACATTAGTGGGCTTCAAAGGACTTTCGGACCTTTGACCTTTTGGGCTTCTTTCCGTAGGGCCCCTGGTGTAGAGTTTAGGGCTTTGGGTAAGTTGTAGAGGGGTTCTAAGTGCAGTGATGTACTCTTTCACGAATCTAAAGCATGGTTGGTTTATGACACAGTCCGTCAGTGGCCAGGGCACTCCAGCGCCAAAAAATTGTGTTTGTGTTCAGCACCTCCCTTATTGGAACCATAGTCCAACTATAAGTTCTCCTACGTTGATACACTTGGCTTAACAAAGCAGGTGCCATGTCTTCTGGGACATGTGTCAGGACATTTGAGCAATACCATCTGCAACGCCTACACGCATGTAAACACTGCAAGATACAGCGAGAACCCAAACCACATACATCCACGCCTACCTGCAGCCCCGAAAACCTACCCTACACAAGGGACTCATAATAGACATCCTAGAAACTGTACGTTCCTCAGGCTGCTGGTGCAGCTTGGAGCATTCAAGTTACCCTGAGCCTAAACTCTAAACCCCTACTTAAAGGATCATGGGACTTAGTAATTACGGTTATTATTAAGGAAACTATACTTCTAAGTACTTATAACCCCAAATAAGGTACTTATTACCATACTTACTAAGTCCCATGACCCTCCAAGTAAACCGTAAGCTTTAGACCCCAACCCTCAGATCCTCCGGTTTGGGGCTTAGGCTTTTGGGTCGACAGCCAAAGTCCTTCCTGAGGACAGCCATCGGCGTCGCGTCTATGGGGCTGTGGCACGAAGTTGCTTGGCCACGAAAAACCATGGGGGAGGGATAGAGGTAAAAAGGTCCGAAGGTTTTTGCTGGAGTTCCGCGCTGTACCGTATACTCCGCTAGCAATACTTACGCACATAGTATGGTTCGAGGCATGGAAAGCTCAGCGGATGCTTGACTCATTGCACTCTGTGACAACTGACACACGCTGACACACACACACACACACACACACACACGCGCTTCTCTTTTCTATATAGACCGATGTATGTATCATATTATGTACACACATACGGCTAAAATGGTTCTCTCCAACTGAGCCTCCACTCTGTTGGGTCGTCTGCGGTTGGGTGCTGGCACCGCCTATTGTTCGAGACGAGAAACGGCGACACACAAGACAAGTAGGACTTGTGTCGCCCAAAGCCACCCGTGTTCTGCAGCCCTAAACCCCTAAACCCTAAACACCTAAACCCCTCAACCCTAAATCTAAAACCTCAAACTGATACGTCCCGAGGCTGTGCGGCCCATTTTGGCTTGCTGTTGGGAGGGAAAGCTGGCCTGGAGGACGGCTGATCTTGGGCTTTAGGGCCTATAGGGTTTAGGATTTAGGCTGCAGGGTTTAGGGTTTAGTAGCGCTTAGGGGTTTGAGGTTTAGGGTTTCGGGTCATAGTGGTTTAGGGGATTTGTTTATCCTTTCTGCCGGGTTTCTGCTCTTTCATAGATTTGTGAGGGTTCGTGCGGTTTTAGTAGGTTTTAACAAGGTTGTTGTTCGAGGCTTGTTGAGCCGGGGGGGATGGCTAGTTTCGGGTCAGAGGTTCACTTGCACTGTTTGAGGGTTTAGGGTCACCCTTTCACCCTTCCTAGAAGGGTTGCTTCCTCATTTCCCGTGCAGAGCCACATTGGTACCATGTTGTAAGGTAGTTCACACCGGACCCGAACTTGTCTAATGTGGGGGTCTTAATCAATAATTAGAATAGGGGTTGGGGGTCCTTGTTATGATTCTATTTTTGTTTTAAGTATTAAGGCCCCTATATTCGGTTCAACTTCATGCTTTACAGGTGCTTGAAAAACTCTTTCAAAGTCGACAAACCGGAGAAGCAAGGGGTTTTCTGAATTTGCTTCAAGGATCATGGGACTTGGGGGAGTTTAGGTTACTTACAGGATCATGGGACTTAGTCCAAATCAGGAACTATACTCATAATCCCTTATAACCCCCCCATTACCCTAACGGTCCTAACTCTGTAGGGAACCTCAAAATGTAGGATTTTTGAGACCCCAAAGAGACCCAAGGGCTCTCCCCAGGAGATTCCGGACCCTCCTAAGGAGATACCTGGACCGTTAGGGTAGGGTGCGATCCTTGCTGGCCAAGTTCTGCATTCCAGGACCCCGACTTGCAAGCTCTGGAACTGGACAGCAGCTCACCTTTGCTAAGCTGGGTTCTTGTTAAGGAATTTAATGTAAGTTCATTACCATAATCAAGAAACCAGAATGTTTACTTTAGATCCCTATGATGGCAACTGAAATCAACTCTTAACAAGAACCCAGCAAAACAGTCCAGGCCCTGCTCTGCAAAATTGCATCCCCCAGTTTTGCAGCTGCAAGGTTTTGCACTTCAGGTCGTAGGTTCTGTAGGGGCTAAGGGTTTGCTGTAGGGTTTAGGATTTGGGAAGGCTCTTCAGGATGTAGGCTTACCTTCTAGGGGCACGACAGGATGGAGATAGGCGGGTCTTCGTCGAAAGAGAAAATGCAACGTTACTCTGTAGGGTAGCTACTTGGAGGGTCGGGGGACTTAGTAAGTAGGTAGTAAGTAGACTTATAAGTAATCCTAAAAGGGACCCTAATTGGGGTTATGGTACTTATAAGTCCCCAAAATAAACAGTTACTAAGTCCCCCGACCCTCCAAGTAATCTATAATATATACCCAACAGGCCTTCTTACTGTTCAGGCGCTTATACTGTACACCCTACTTGGAGGCCCTTTTGACTTAGTAAGTCTACTTAGTATCCCTCAGAAATCATATTATAATCCCCCCTAACCCACCTTACTAACCCTACTTACTAAGTCAAAAGGGCCTCCAAGTATGAAGCTTGAACAATCAATGATACTATTCCTTGCCAACAGATACCCTGTCTCGCTCTCAGCATATCCCGGGTATATTGGCCAGGTTGTGGCCGAATTCATCCGCCTCCAGGTCAACAGGGACCCATTGACAGATCAGGCTAGCCTTATATCCCCAAATGCTGCTCTGATAAAGATTACAGAGGTCTTTGTCAACCTGGCACTTCTTTCATCATTCATCTCAAACGTGGTTCCACTTGCGTCATTCGTCTTGAAATTGTCCGTGGACTGGAGAACCACCACCCGGGCGATTCTGGTCAGGTGTGCTAGTTTTGGCTTGGCCGATGCGCGGTGCACCGGCAGACAGGCTCCTGGTGGATGACCTTCCCCGCCAAGGCACCTGTCTGCATCCCGGAAGGTGGCACTCCAATCAAGCGACTCTTGGAAGAGTTGAAGCTGATTACAGTCATAGACCATCTTCAGTTCATCCATGCTGAGCCAGAATCAACCCTAAACCCTAAACCCCAAACCGGAGATCAGAAGAAGTCTTGAACCGTCGCAGGCACAACATGCCCTAAGCCTTAACACCCCAAAGCCTCGAAACCCTAAGCCCAGAGCCGAATCCCTAAATCCACCTTTATTGCAAATGGCCTACTGCTTTAAGGGTTTAGGGTTTAGGGGTTTAGGGTTTAGGGTTTAGGTAGTGAACCCAGAAAGTTGGAACATCGATTTAGGATGATTCATGCTGGGATTCCCTTTGCTTTACTTTAAGGGCATGAGGCTAATGATGTTCCAACTTTCTAGCTTCTACTGTACTGCTTTAAGGGCTTCTATAAAGAAATCAGAGTGAGGAGCCCTCAAGAGGTTGGTTCTTTCGGGTCCAGCTAAACCCTAAAACCTCACCCCCCCNCCCCCCCCCCCCCCCCCCAAAAGACAACACCCCAAGTCCACAGCCTCCACCGGTCCGAGGCATCGCATTTGCAAGCCTCGCCCCAGATGGCTCCGTAGATATCGGAACGCCAGGTCGGTCCTCTGGGCTTTGTTGTAGCCTTACCGAGAGACTCCAATATCCCTTAAAAAAGGTATACACCTTAAATCATAATCGGGATCCTACTATAACTTAAGGTATAATCCTTAGTTAAAGGGTGTTGGAGTCTCCGGGTACCCGACTCCAAATAGCCTAGGGTGGATGCTACTTGTAGCCTTTAGATCCTATGTCCCTATGTAATTACTGTTTGTATACTTGGAGTCTTAGGTTTATTAAGGGGGTTACAGACCTTGATGGGGTTTGACAGGTTTTTATAGGGGCTTGACAGGGTTTTATAGGGGCTTTTGCAGGATTTGATAGGGCTGATAGGGTTCGTTTGGGTTTGATTAGGGTTGATAGGGTGTTTATGGCTTCCGCTTAAGCACCCCTTAGTATAGGGTGTCTTTCAATAGTAGGATTCCAGAACAAGGATGTTTTATATAATTTCTATACCATTTTGGGGGTTCCTCGTTATAGTTATAGCAGAATGGGCCCCAAAACCCTATTGAAATTATGAAGGGCCTCATTAGACTAAACCCTTATAGAACCCTTAAAGGAAGCCTTATAGACCCCTCTAAAGGAAGCCTATTCTAATTATGAAGGCCCTTACACTAAACCCTTATAGAACCCTTAAAGGAAGCCTTGTAGACCCCCCTTAAAAGGAAGCCTATTCTATAATTCTAATTATGAAGGCCCTTACATGTAGGGCTTCAGTGGATTTTTGCCGTTTCCTCCTCGGGATCGAAGTTCAGGGACTTCGGGGCTCGGGGGGATTAAGGCTGCTTTAGGGTTTGGGGGTTTAGGGGTTTATTAGGGGTTAGAGTTTAGGGGTTAGGGGTTTAGAGTTTAGGGTTTAAGGGTTAGGGGTGTAGCGGTTTAGGGCTTAAGGGTTTAGGGTTTAAGGGTTTTGGGTTTAGGGGTTAGGGGTTAGGGTTTAGGGCTTAGGGCGGCTTTAGCCCAGCAAACTTGCTTTTGGTAGGGGCTACACACTTAAGGTGTGGTTCACATCTGCATAATTTTAGTAATGTCATAAAAATGTAATGCTGGCTTTCAATCTGGTTTCTTCCGGGTTTAGGGTTTCTGGTTTACAGTGGGAATTCGACAATCCTAAACCCCAAAACCCTCAAGCCATACCCCAACAAGCCCTAAATGGGAGTTTCCGAAAATAGGGGACCCTAATGTAGTACCCTAAATAGTAGGATTCTTATTATAAGGACCCCCAAATAAGGTTTCGGAAACTCCCAAATCAAACCGAAACCCCCAACCGTGAAGCACAACCGACAAGCAGCACCCAATCAACCCGAACCTATTTAAATTGGTGAGCCCAGAGGGACACAAGCAGAAGCATTTTGTAGGGATATCGTTGCCTTATTGGGGCTTCATTATAAGGGAGTGTATATGGGATATCCGTATCCTTATTTTTGCTTATATCGAGGCTCGCGAACACTCCGTCGACTCCAGCTAGCCGATGCCTGAGAATACTTGGAGGCCCTTTTGACTTAGTAAGTCTACTTAGTATCCCCTAGAAACCATATTATAATCCCCCATAACCCGCCTTCCCAACCCTACTTACAAAGTCACAAGGGCCTCCAAGTAGGGCCCAAGATGCCTGAGAATAGGGCCCAAGAAAAGCGCATAAGCAAAAATTAGGATAGGGATATCCCATATACACCCCCTTATAGAGAAGCCCAATAAGGTAGGGATATCCTTCTAGAATGCTTATGCTTATGTCCTTTTTGGGGTCCCTAATTCACAAGCCCTGAACCCAAAGCCCTGCCTCTCTGCACGGATGATAGCGGCCCGGGCCCATCATTCCTGGCAGGGCTTCCAAAACCGCACACAAGCAAACATAAGGATAGGGATGTCCCATATAGACCTCCTTATAAAGAAGCCCAATAAGGTAGGGATATCCCCAGAAAATGCTTATGCTTATGTGCTTTTTGGGTCCCTTAGAGAAGCCCTGCATCGGCTGCGAAGGGACTGCCCAGAAGTACAGCGTCCGCACGTATAGGGAAGGACATCAAGTAGGCAAGTCGCCCTCTCTTCAGACCTCCCCGGTGCTTTGGATTGCTGACCAAGAGGATGTCTTACAGATCTATATAGTTGTGGAGCTTGGCGCTAAAGGATTCGGGTCCGGGGAGTCCGGTGTTCGAGCCCAGAGGTCAGAGCTAGTTTGCGAACCCTAAACCCTAAACCCCTAAACCCCTGACCCTAAACCCTCTGTGTCGCATGTTTTGTGGCAGAGGTGAACCTTTTGGGCTTGGGAGGATCCCAGAAGTCAGATAGGACCTAAATGGGAGTTTCCGAAAATTAGGGGTACCTTAGGGTTCCTTTAAAGGGTACTATAAGGGTTCTTTAAAGGGTTTAGGGTTTAGAGTTTCGGAAAATTGGGGGTACCTTATTTTGGGGCCCCAACCCCCTGTTAGCTTAACGACCTCTTCACTCTCAACCTCGGAAACTGAAGTCCTCAAGCTAGAATCTCTACACCCAATACTTTGTCATAGTTGGGTAACATTTTACATGTTTATGGGCACTTAAACCCAATAAGGAACAAAAGGTTGCATGTTTATTCCTATCCCGGCCATGCACTAGAATATGCGAGTCTCACCAAATAGAGTTCTTTAATCGAGACTCCCACCCTAGTTTTCTGCAGTCCCCATATGGGAGTTTCCGAAAATTGGGGTCCCCTATTGTTGGAAGCTCCCATATTCATTGGTACAAAGTTGGTAAATCGATTATCCGCATGCCCCTCATCTCTTCTTTCAACTGATAGACATAATCCTGCATTACTTTACTTGGAGGGTCGGGGGACTTAGTCAGTAGGTAATGAGTAGAGCTATAAGTACCCTAAGGTACCTACCCTAAGGGTCCTAACTTAACACTTCGGGGAACCTCAAAATGTAGGATTCCTGAAGCCCCAACCAGACCCAAGGACTCTCCCTAGGACATTCCGGACCCTCCTAAGCAGATACCTGGACCCTCAGGGTAAGTACCCTCAGGTACCTAGAGTATGGGAAGTATGATATGCCCCGTAGTCAGAGGATCAGGATGGTTCAGGGAACCTACGGTTGATGATATAAATCCTGCATTACCCATAATAAGGAATATACCATGATTCTTATAGTTTAGGGTCCTTAAAGTAATGCAGGGTTTATATCATCAACAGTAGTAAACACTCTACGAATAGAGTTAATAGTGGGATAATCCCAGTTTGGGTAGTCATGGAAGCTCTGCACAAAACGGTGTTTGCTGCTAAGGTGCAGGCGAGGACGGCCGTAATGAAAAGGCTGGGAAATCAGGACTTCGCCACTTCAGCTGCATTTGTCCAGGGGTAGTTCTTTGCGGGTACTTGGCGTTCTTCTGGTTGGATCTTAGGACTTTAACTTTTTAGGTTTCTATATGAACCATAATCAGGAGGCGAAAAGTTGAACGTTTTGGAGGGGTTCAGAAGTCAGCCAAGGGTGGGCGTCAGGGTTGGCGGAAGTTGAGGATGTAGGAGCCAGGGTTGCCTTGAAGGTTCTGTAAGGCTTCGCGCTTTAGGGTTTCTAGGTTCAGGGCTGTAACGTCTGGGTACCCTAAGGGTCCAGGTATCTCTTTAGGAGGGTCCGGAATCTCCCAGGGAGTGCCCTTGGGTCTCTTTGGTGTCTTAGAAATCCTACATTTTGAGGTTCCCTAAAGTGTTAGGACCCTTAGAATGAGGAGTATAAATTCGCAAATGCTGGAATCCTTTCTACGAGCTCAAAAAAGCTTTGCCCTAAACCCGCTCGATGAGGTGAGACAAAACCCTAAACCCTTTTACACGAGCCCATATACAAGCCCACTTAAACCTAAACCGAGGCGAGCCCATCCCGAACCGTAAATTCCTAAAGCCTAAACCCCAAACCCTAAACCCTATCCCAACCCCAAACCCTACTGATCCCAGGTCAACATCCAAAACAACGAAGGACGCAGGAGCTCGGCCAGCAACGGCACAGAGGCAGGAGCAGCTCCCAAAAGCTCTGTAGCAGTTGCAGTAGGAGTAGTAGCGGTAGTAGGAATGGTAGAGGGTTGAGGGGTTAGGGCTTTGTGTTTGGGGGCTTTTAGGGTTTAGGGTTTAGGGTAGTAGCCGTCATCGTAGCAGCAGCAGATGCGAAGTAGAAGGCCGGCTTTGACTTCACACCTAACCCTAAACCCCAAGCCCCAATCACTAAACCCTACGCCTTAAACTAGACCTTAGTAGGTGAATGGATACACTTTACACTTTTTGGGCTAATATTACACTATAAAACTGAAAGTGTAAACTTTTGGGGCTTATGAACTCAGCAACTAAGAAACCCTACGCCCTAAACCCCAAGCCGTAAGTAAACTCTGACCCCCAAGCCCTAAACTGAACCCCAAACCCTTAAACCCCCAAAGTCCTAGACCTTATAAACCCTACCCTAAGGGTCCTAACCCTTTGGGGAACCTCAGCCAGAGGTCTTTACACGATTCCGGGTCACACCCTCGGGCCAAACCCTACCTAAACCCTGCCTTATTCCCAAATAACCTAGCTTTTTAAGGACGTTTATAGCCGTTTATAAAGAAACCATACTAGGGAACCCTAAAAAAGGTAGTAGGTTTNAACCCTGCCTTATTCCCAAATAACCTAGCTTTTTAAGGACGTTTATAGCCGTTTATAAAGAAACCATACTAGGGAACCCTAAAAAAGGTAGTAGGTTTATTTGGGGTCCGGTAAACCATCTCAAAACGTAGGATTCCTGAAGCCCCAAGGAGACCCAAGGGCTCTCCCTAGGAGATTCCGGACCCTCCGAAGGAGATACCTGGACCCTTAGGGTAAACCACAACTCTGAAAGCGGACACCTGGCCAGGAGTCGGAAGAAGGCCTCGGCGATGAGGAGTGTTCGTGGGCTTCGGTTTTTGGGCTTTCGGGCTTTAGGGTTTAAACATTTCCTTGGGTTTTGGGCCAGTGAGTTATAGGGTTCTCCGGTTTAAGAGTTCATGTCAAATGGGGTGGGTTTGGTAGTCTTAGTTTCTTCGTCTTAGGGTGTGTGTGTAGGATTTAGGGTTTGGAATTTAGCGTAGCTTCTTCAGGAGTCTTTCCATAATTTGTTGTGGCGATGTGCAGCATCCGTCCAGGGGTGCGTCTATAGTGTCGGGGACATCCTATCGTGCGCAAACTTAAAACCTGAGAATGCCCAACCTAAACCAAAAGCAATTGCAAAGCCGACTAAAACCGAAAACTCCTAAAATCTTAAACCCTAAACCCCTTCAAAAAGCTGACCGAGGTTCCAACTCTTTAGAAAACTCCATAGAACGTAAGGCTTGATATCCTTAGACCCTAGACACAACAATCCTACTTGCCGAAAGCCCCATGTAAGCTTCTAATACCTCAACGAAAACCAAAGCATGTTAATACCCCGCTCTCAGAAGAAACCCTATACCCTTCAACCTTCAAATCAACAGCAGAATGAGCGCAGGACAGGCGTTCGCTTCACGACCTGGAACTCTTCCGAGAAACATGTGACAGTAGTCAGGAAAAGAGCTACTTAACGGATCATGAGACTTAGTAACCAGGCTAATAAGCGGCTAATAAACACGGTATCTAAACTTCTAATCACGTATAACCTTAATTCAGATACTTTAATCGTTACTTACTAAGTCGCATGATCCCGCAAGTACTCCGTCGCGTGGGCCCCAGAAAACGGACCTCCAGCCTCTTCCATTTTTCTGGCACATGGGCAGTTCTCCAAATTAGGGGCCCCTTTTCAGTCCCCAAAATAGTGCGGCACCCCTATTAGAGGGACCCTTAAAGGGACTTCAATCTAGAGAACTACCCGTATGTGCATGCTAGTAAAAAATAGAGAAAAGATCCTGCGTATGTCGAAACTTTCGTCCCGGGCGGGGAACCGAAAAACCTATTCAATATCCTTAAACCTGCAAGATAAACCCCAAACCCTAAACCCTGAACCTGTCAAAAGTACTGCCATGGAGGAGTCCTCTGTCGAGATGGGATCCGCAGGGCCGGGGAGGACTGCTGGCAGCCACCGAGCCGCCCTTCAGTTTGGTGTTTTCATCTTTACTTTAGAGATGAGAGTTGAGGGTTTAGGGCTGTGGGTATTTCAGGGATTAAAGTGGTTGGGTCTTGTTGTATTGTTTTTCGGTGTAGTACCTTGTTTGTTCAGGGATTAGGGCTAAGAGTTGTGGATGTTTTTTGTTGGTTGTTCGTGGTGCTTTTCGTTTTGTGGTTTGATCGGGGCGGGGAGGGGAGGTTAGGGCTTTACCCTAAGGGTCCAGGTATCTCCTTCGGAGGGTCCGGAATCTCCTAGGGAGAGCCCTTGGGTCTCTCCTCGGGGCTTCAGGAATCCTACGTTTTGAGGTTCCCCAAAGGGTTAGGACCCTTAGGGCAATTGTTGAGGGTCGTTTTCGGGGAGTTGGGGGGTTTCTTCTGCCGAGGGTCCATGCACCCATCTTCGCAAATGGACCCCGATACTAATAAAGGGGCCTCAATAATTACCTATACTATTTTGGCTGGGGGGTTCCTTATTGATCCTCTGGGGAGCTTGGGTGTGTGGAAGGGCATTGGCCGGTGTTGTGCTTGTGAGACGCCGGTAGCAGACTGGACGCATATTAGGTTCCTGAGTAGTACCCTTTTGCCCTTTTGCTTCTGGGGTTCCCGTATCAAACCAAACAGTAGGAAAAGGGTACCCTGTTATAATGGGCTAGTCAGGAACCTAGTTCTTGTGTTTGCAAGATGCCGGTTGCAGCCTGGACGAATAAGATCCTCCGTATCACGACTGTACAGTTTAGGGTGTAGCCCTCAGGGTCCAAGTACCTAATAATCATATACTCTCCCAAATATTAACCTACATAGCTACTATCCTAAACCCAAGTACCTGATTATTGGGTCCTTTGGACCGTTGGGGTAGGACCTAATGGTTTAGGGTGGAGGGTCTAGGACCTACGAGTTCAGAGCTACGGGTTTCGGGTGGGGTTTAGGGTCGAAGGGTTTAGGGTTTAGGGTCGAAGGACAGGTGCTTAAGATCCTGCATTATCCATACTGCCTTATCGGCTGGGTAGGTAGCCTTGAACCTTTTCGGTTGTGTGTAACCAGGACCTACCATGAACTACCCAAAAACCCTAAACCCTAAACCTAAACCCTAAAACACTGAACTCTAAACCCTAAACCCTAAAACCTTAACCCTAAAACCCTAAACCCTAAATTGTTAACCTCAAATCTCAAACTTCACCCCCTCGAGGTTTGGATGGCGAGTTCAGCATCGACGGTAAGTTCAAGCACGCCTTTTCTCCCAGGCCGAGGGTGTAATTAGGGTTTTAGGGTTTAGGGTTTACGGTGTTAGGGCTTTAGGGGTTTAGGGTTTAGGGTTTAGACTTTAGTGTTTTAGGGTTTAGGGTTTTAGGGTTTAGGGTAAGGGTGTTTCAGGGTTTTAGGGTTTAGGGTTGGGACTACAGGGTTTGATAACAGGGCCCCTTCAAAGGCAACCTTCAAGAGGGTCCTTGAAAGGGTATTCCCTTAAGGGTTCCTGTAAGGCCGGTTCTGAGAGCAGCAGGGGGTTTCTTTAGGGTTTAGGGTTTGGGGATACTATAATATACCCCCAAACCCCATGAAAGTTATTAAGACCCCTTTACTAAACCCTTATCAGTCTCTTCAAGTTTTGGGATAAGGGTCTTCAGGACTTTAGGGCTTTGAGACGCTGAGGACTCCACAACCCTCCTGAATTCAGGAATATGTGAAGATACTGGTTAGGGTTTTGAGTTTAGAGTTTGGGTTATGGAGTGATCCCTAATCTCATGTCAGGCACATTATCCACTCTTAGGAGCTGAGTGGATACACTTTACACTTTTTGGGATAACAGTAAAACTGAAAGTGTACACTTTTGGGGCTTATGAACTTAGCAACTAAGCACTTAAGGGGTGTAGTCTCTGGATTGCGAAGGAGAATAGGGTTTAGGGCTTAGGGTTCAAGAACCAATAATAATAATTACCGGCATTATCCCTTAGGGCTCCTTGCTATAGCTACACTACTGTTGATGGACAAAATCCTGCATTACCCATTATAAGGAATATACCATAATTCCCATAGTTTAGGGTCCTTAGGGTAATGCAGGATTTTGTCCATCAACCGTATGTATGCCCCAAAACCTAAATCTAAGCACTAAAGCCGCTACATGACGGGCACTTGACAGTTCAGGGTTTCAGGTTGTAGGATTTCCCGCGGAAAAACTCTCCTCACTTGGATTCATGTGCTTAGGGGTTTACCCTCAGCGTCCTAACACTTCCGGGAACCTCAAAAGTCTAGGATGTCTGAGACCCCAAAAAGGACCCAAGGGCTTTCTCTAGGAGATTCCGGACCCTCCTAAGGAGATACCTGGACCCTTAGGGTAGGGCCTGCAGGGCTTAGGGGTTTGGGGTTTAGTGGTTGGGGATTTGGGTCGGAGGGCTCGGAGGGCTTAAGGCCATTCGGTGGGGTTGGGGGGGAGGTGAGTCTTTAGCTAGGTATCAATTTGGTATATTTTTTGATTTCCCTTATTGCGCGATATAGAGCCCTAATTATAAACAAATTTGGGGACTGTTGAAATCGACACCTAGATTGGGTTTCGGTAGATGTTTTCACATAGAGCAAACGTCCTTTCTTGAGAAACGTGCCGTGACATGAAGTTGAATTCCTTCGTTGTGGACAAGTCAGTAGGTGCTGATAGTAGCTTTCCCCTAAACCCTAAACCCCTAAACCCCTAAACCCCTAAACCCTAAACCCCTAAACCCCTAAACCCCAAACCCTAAACCCTGCCCCCTAAATCCCAGACCTTAGGCCCTACGCCCTAATACTGTAACAGCCTTAAGCCCTAATCCCCCCCGAGCCGCCAGTAAACGCAGGAGCGCACAGGAGGAGTTGGAGGAGATTGCGCCCGATCCGGTATCCCTGGCCATGTGCAAGGACGGGTAGAATTCTGCTTGGGTCTGTCCCTAAGGGTCCATATACTATATACTTTGGACCGAAAAGCCACTATATAGTAGCCCCTTCAAGGCCACAGAATGTACCAAAAGAGAACGAACCCCAGGATGTCCGCATTTGGGGTTGAGGGTGTGGGTGAAGTTTGTTTACGTTTTTGTTTGATGTTTAGGCTTTGCGGTATACCAGGACCCACCGGAACGTTCCCTTTGTTTCGACTTCATTGCCCCTAATCGTGGATGAGTAGAGTTGAGGACTTCCGGTGTGGATTTGGTAGTTTCGGGTTCACGGTCGCAACTTTTGACTGCTCCATGTAATGCAGAGCCCTGGTTTATAAGAGCCCCGCCGTTGCACATGCCCTAACACTACGATCTCTATAGCCCTGAACAAGGGAGAGGGGCAAGTCTATCGGGGGGCTGCAGTACCAATGTCATGTCAACTTATCAACTTGTGGAATGTGGATTCGCACGAGCAGCCTCCAGAAACAAGGTATCTAAGGACCCAGTCACAAGATAAGCAGCCACGTCCTAGCATAAGGCATAAGGATGCCCTCAGCATTTCACTTACGCACAATGCCCTCAACGCTGCGAAATAAGGGAACTGGATTAAGGCATACTTGGAGGATCACAGGACCTAGTAAGTAAGGATATACGTAAGTACCTCAATTAGGCCTAAAGTAATTATAAGTAGCGTTGCCTCTGCTAGCTATAACCCTAGCTCTTAAAACCCATGATCCTTAAACCTTAAGCCTCTTATAGATCCCTTGCAAAACTCTTTAAGGAACCCTTTAGGGAACCCCCCTAAACCCTAAAGCCTTAAATTTGAGGGTATTTGGGCTCTTGGGAGGAGCTCTTGAGCGTTGACAGCGATGCGTCCCTGTGCCACGGCCTACTGGGAATCGGGGGATCCATATAGGGGCGCTCATAATGAGAATAGGGTTCCTTTAAAGGGCTCTATATCTATATCTATATCTATATCTATATATATATGGTGCAGCGCTGCCAGGCCCCCCCTCCCCCCCCCACCCCATGGTATCCCACCTCCCCCCTGTGGTTCGCTGTGGTGTGGGTTCCCCCCTGCCCCTCCCCACTGTGGTTGCGGTCGGCTGCGCCCCCTTCCATGGCTATTGCTGGTTGGGCGTCTGGCATCCGGTTGCTAAGGGTTTGGACCTTAGGATGTGATACAGTTCCGACC
>BGNK01000315.1:8576-29616 GCA_003297005.1 Symbiodinium sp. clade A Y106 | reverse complement strand
TATGGGTTCCTTTAAGTTAAGGGATCTATTATAAGGGTTTAGTATTAGGGTTTTGGGGCCCATTATACTGTAATTTTAATAAGCATACCCCAAAAAAAGTATAGGTGATTCTTAACCCCTAAATTAGGTCTTATCGGGTTCCCTTTAAGGATCGAGTCATTAGGGGTTCTATAAGGGATTCTATCGGGTTATAGGGGATCCCAAGCAAATGCTTCATTCAGTCTTTTCAAGCACACGCATAAATGCGCGAAATTGCAGCTGATAAACGACTTGTAGCTCTACTTCTGACTTACTTAGTAGGTCTCCTGGCCCTTCAGGTGTACCAACCGCACACCTTCAGTCATTTGCCAACCCCGAACCCCGCCCCACGCAACCCTGTAGAAATCTCGTACTGAACCCCAGACCTTATAAAAGCTAAACCCCAAACCCTAAAATCGGCAAGGATAATGTAGGAACCTGACTAAGAAACCCTGGGCCTATAACCCCTAAAAAAGTAGGATTCATATAAGGAACCCTAATAAAGGCCCAAGGTTTCTTAATCAGGTTCCTACATTGCCCTGAACTCGAAGACCCGACGTCCAAACCCCCTAAACTGGCCCCAAACCTTAGATAGTGAACGGGGGAACTTTAAACTTGTCGGCCTTATATATTAGCTCATTTTAGGGTTTAGGGTTTAGGGATAGCTCTATTTTAGAAAGTTTGAACTTTCTGGGGCCCGGTTGTTGAAGAAGAGAGAAACCCTAAAGTGGTTATCAAAGTAGGGAGTATTAACAGTTCACTATAGATACCGATTATGGCTAAGTTTCTTAACAAGCCCAGCAACACCCCTCGGCCGAGGATGTGGGTTATGGAGGAGCAGACCTTATGTACGCTGCTGCGGCTTTGCCACATCCTTTCCACCTACCCTATCGTCTGCCTGGCGGCTGATCGCACTTATGACCTTACTTAGAGGGTCGGGAGACTTAGTAAGTATCTAAAAAGTAGAGTTATAAGTACCCTAATTGGGGTTATGGTACTTATCTCACTTCTGACCTTCATTACCAGGCTTTGAACTTCTAGTAATGGGATTTACGGTTTGGGGCTATCGCATTTTAAGGCTGTGAGGCTTCAGGATGTAGGGCTAAGTGAGACCATGACCTTAATGACCAGGTTAACCTTTTGGGGGCTAGGGTACTCAGCCCCTAACCGGGATTTAAGGTTTAGGGCTTTAGGATTTTAAAGCTCTGGGGCTTCAGGATCTCAGGCTCTAGGCTTAGGTGAGAGACACAGCGAGTGCTCCAAGCTTCGGGTGCACGGCCTTACAAAAGGTTAAGGGTGTAAAATAGGGTAGTTAGAATAGGGTTAGGGGTATGCTATACTAAGGAGCCCCCAAACTGGTATTGCTAATTCTTGTTGGCCCCTGGTAGGGTGTTTTAGGGATGCCCTGCATGCAGCTCTGAAAACGCTTTGGAGCTCGCTCCTTTCTCCCCAGTTTTCTTTTTAGTTCTACATGTTTAAAGTTCGGACCTGCCAAGCCTGAAACGGGTTTAGGGCTTAGCGCCTTAGGGTTAATAACCCCCAATTCGGGCATTTCACCTAGATCATGCCGGCATTAATGTTATCCCTACTCTCGCGAAAGTTTAAAGGAATTCAGATATTCTCAGGCTACGACTCACACCATAGTAACAGCTTGTTCGAATTGTGTTATTGGGATTACGCTTCGTCGCGTAAAGTGACCTTCAAAAACACTTGCCTTCTTAGAGGAATACAGTATACCACAACTTAATCCTAAACCCTAAACCCTAATGTAGAGGGTGACCATGTTTGACCCATAGAACTCTGGAAGTAGACATGGGCATGCGGCCGGCAGCCTGAACGGTGCAGCTGCAAAGCACTGTCGTTCTTGGAGGCATGTGTGAGTGTGTGCGTGTGTGTCTATATATACATACACGTACATACATACATATTTACATACACGCACAAACGCAGATGATCTTCTCTACCCGAGGCTGCGAAAACTAAACCTCAAATCTGAATCCCTAAACCCCTAAACGCCAGACCTGAAACCCCTAAATCCGTAAGCTCAAACCCCGTTCGCATGCCGCTTGTATCTTCCGAGGTTGGTGGGTGGACGCAGCCGTTCAGATGCAATCTCCCTAAACCCTCAACCCTAAAACCCGAAACCCTAAACCCTCAACCCTAAAATCTGAAACCTAGATTTGGCGTTCGGCGTTTGGGGCTCCGTCCTGTGACCCTACAGGGAGCTTAAGGGCTTAGGAAACCCTAAAAGAACAAAACCCCCAAAACCCCTACTATGGGGGTTTAAATAATTACCTATACTGTTGTGGGTGGGGGGGGGTTCCTTATTACAATTCTAGTATAACTATATTAATGTAGAAATCTGATTAAGAAACCCTGGGCCTATAACCCCAAAGTAGTAGGGTTCATATAAGGAACCCCAAGACAGGCCCAAGGTTTCTTAATCAGGTTTATAGATTAACAGATAATAGGCCGTAGTCTTCCATCCCACCTTGCCGCAGCGTTTGTCTTTCCGCATCACAGCCCGGATCTCGTCTGTCACAACGGGTATGATGTAGGGGGTGTTATAGGGTCTTCTCGGATTTAGATTGCAGGGACAAGAATAATTAGTTTTTGTAATATTATCGTTTTACTTCTGACTGTTACAATAAGTCACTCAGGCTTCTATATTATGGACTTTTGTCTTGCACTGTTGGCTTCCCGATACCTCCACATCAGGAGCGAGTGCGGCGACAGCAGTAGTAGGTGCCTGACATCAATGAGGGACGCATGCAACACTCTTACACCCAAACCATGTCTTTTTTTCATGCCTATTTTAAGCTCGGGGACTGAGTAATTTGGTGAGCTGTAAGTATATCTGCTGTGCATCCCAACTAGGGTGCTTGTAACCCTGCTTGCTAAGTCCCCTGAACCCCCCAGTAGGTTCTGTTTGCACTTTCTCCCGCCACCAGGCTCCAGGTACTTCGATTTTAGGGTTTCGGTTTTAGGGTTTTGGGGTTTACGGCAACCAAACCCTAAGCCCCTTAACCCTAAGCCGAAGTTTACGGCTTTGTACCAGGGGAGGGTCCGGGCCCTGCTTAAACGGTCATGGACTTACCCAGACCCCCGGGAGGGTCTAGAAAGTAGATCCCCTTATTTGGGGCCCTATACTACTAAGGGTACTTTTTAGGAACCCCCATTAAGGTGTCTACTTTTTGGATCCTCCCGCGGGTCTGGGTAGTAACTACTATAGGGCTATAATGAGGTAACTAGATGTATGATTACTTATCATCCTATGTCAGTACTTAAACACTAGGCCCCATGACCCACCAAGCAGGGCAATTTCCGTGGCCTTATCTAATCGGCTCTTGGATAGTACGATTTTGGGTTTGTGTACAGGAGGTTTCCTAAACCTGCAGCCCCTAAACAGCACTCTGACTCTACTGTGCACCTGTGAACAAGCCCCTCTAAAACCGATACGAGACCCTTACGACAGCCTGTTGCCAAGTTTGCCTCTTTTGAGCCTGGCGGGCAAGCTACTCGCAGGACGGGTGTTGCATGAGATGTATCCTTCGCAAGTACATGGGCTTGCAAGGTTTGCGAGAATTGTGGTTTACACAAGTCAATTTCTAAGTCGATAGATAACAGAGAGAGAAACTTCAGCGTTGTGAGTCGTCCTAAACCAATCGAGACTTTGCTTGTGGGGGTTTGGGGTTAAGGTTCAGGGCTTCCGGGTCTTATAAGAAGCTGGTTTAGAGGGTTTAGCATGTTGACAAGCCCTAAGGGTCCAAGTACCTAGTAATCATATACGCTCCCAAATATTAACCTACATAACTACTATCCTAGACCCAAGTACCTGATTATTAGGTCCTTTGGACCCTTGGGAAAGGGTCTTCGACGTATCTTGTAATTCCTCCATTCCCTACTAACCAAAGGTACAATTCTAACTACTATTACAACCGGGATTGACAAGAGAGACTTCGGGTGTCCAATCACGTTAAAACACTAAAACAGAGGTACCTTAAGGGTTCCTTTAAAGGGGTACTAGGAGGGTTCTATAAAGGGGTTTAGGGTTTAGAGGTTCCGAAAGTTAGGGGGTACCTTATTTGGGGGTCCTTATAATATGGACTTTTACTATTCAAGGTACTATATTAGGGTCCCCTATTTTCGGAAACTCTCACATCGTGTACAGTGTACCTAACATCAGGATCACTGACAAACTTGTAGCACAAAATAGCAGCCTGCGTAAGTACAGCATCAGCACATTTTCGATGAGGGCACTGTATTGTTGCTTAATGCAGCAAAACCCTATTCCAATTATCAAGGCCTCGACACTATAAACCTGTAAAGGCGCATAGACCCCGCGCAAAATCCGTATAGAAACCCTTGAAAAGGATTCCTACTCTCTAGGATTTATTGATCACATGCATTAAGGTTTCCTGGCACCTGCTGCTGCCATGCAGGCAGTTCAGCGGGAGATCTTCATCTCTGCTCAGGTGTCACGGTGGCGGCTTGGCCTCAAGCAACTACAGGGCCCAGGCTTTAGACACTGAAGGCTGGGTTTAAGGCTTAGGGTTTAGGGGGGTTTAGGGTTTAGGGTTTTGGGGGTTCAAGGTTTAGAGTTTAGTTGAGAGCTTGGCTGAGCTGAGCTGGGTCGTAAATAAGACTAGTTACTTCAACCCGAAGCACCCGCACTCGTTTTGGCCTGCAGACCACATGTTCCCGGACCCCTCACCCAGAGGGTCCATATACACTACTATTATGGAATTAGGTCTCAAAAGACCATCCCTATTATGGTTTTGGGAACCTAATTCCATAATGGTAGTGTGTATGGACCCTCTGGGTCAAAAACTCAAAGACATATAGGACGCGGAAGACGATCGTTAGGGCTGCCTTTCTGATGGTTTTCTAGGTATCTATGCGGTGCAGGGTGTCCTTGGGGTAGCATTAGGAGTTCGGGTTGAGGGTCTATTGGGGATCCAAGAGACTATCGTTGTAAGGATTAGACCCTATGACTAAAGGGTCATAGCCGTTGCCTACTATTGTTTTGGGGCTTGGGGCTGCAAGTCAGGTTTTAGATGTAGTTTTCTGTCGCTGAGAGGCACTTGAGGACTCGTAAGGAGCCCTTGACAGACTACGCAGAGACGGAACAATTAATCAGATTCTCCTGCGGTTCCGTGTAACTGCACAACAATAGACAACAAAACCCCGTTCAAATTCCAGGGGCCAGTACCAATATGGAAGCCCTTAAAGAAGCTCTGTTGTAAGTACTCAGTCCCCTGTATCAACCCTACGCAAACCTTGTTGACAAATCTATATGAGCCCTTTATAAGAACCATAGACGACCCCGTAAGCACAAACCCCTAAATCCTAAACCCCACTCTTGGGGCCAGGGCGGCCCCATAGAAAGTCGCCATCTGCAGTTCGGTGGTGGACTGCTGTGACTGCGGAGGTACTTCAGTCCTTACCCAGTGGACTCTTTACAATAGCAGAAGCGCTGCGACTGGTACTTGAGGAGGATGCTCGCTTGCTTTCCTGCCTTACTAGTTACTACAAGGTCACACTTCTCTTCGCTACGTCGTGAATGTGGCTCCACATAGCGTCCACTACACCTTGCCAGGATACAAGGATCGTGTTAAGTTCGCTAAATCTGCTCGTAGAAGACATCCCCTGCACTACTGGCTAGAGCAAGTAACAGAATGGATATTACCAGTTTTTGCAAGCCCACCTGGACCACGCCGCCTCAGAGAACCCAAGGGATGTACCTAGCCTAAGACAAGATCTACAAATACACCCAGAATATAGCCTACAATTGGAGACTGTGCCGATGCAATCGCCCGCTTTGTTTAAAAGACACTTCGCCCTCGGATGCGTATGGCAACCGTAAAAACCCTAAGCCCCAAACCCTCAAACTCAACCCCTAAACCCCAAACTCTAAACCCTAAACCCCTAAATCCCTAAATCCCTAAACCCCTAAACCCCTGAACCCTAAAAAACACGGTAAAACCCTACGAAGACCAAGGCATCCCTTGAGGCCGCGCTGGTGCAGCAGCAGAGCTCTTCGCAGACGACGGGAGCCCCAGTTTTGGGCTTTTGGGGTTTAGGGTTTAAGGTGTGGGGTTTAGGGGTTTAGGGGTTAGGGTTTAGAGTTTAGAGTTTAGGGGCCGCGCAGGGGCGCAGGTAACCTTTAACTTTATCCTTTTACGGTGTATATAACCCTACCATACTTGAAACAGTTCACCCTAAACCCTAAACCTGTTTTGGGCTAGGGTACCCAGCCCCTGTGTTTGGGGTTTGAGGTTTTAGGGACTTTTAGGGACTGTTTAGGGTTTAGGGTGTAGGGTTTAGGGTTTAGGGGGGTCTGGGCTTCGGGTTTAGGGTTTAGGGCCAGTTGGAGGCCCTTTTGACTTAGTAAGTCTACTTAGTATCCCCTAGAAACCATATTATAATCCCCCATAACCCACCTTACTAACCCTACTTACTAAGTCAGAAGGGCCTCCAAGTGGGGTCTGGGCTTCGGGTTTGGGGTTTAGGGCCTAAGGTTCGGATGGAGGGTTTCGGGGTTTAGGCTCCCCAGAGGAGACTCCAATATCCCTAACTCAGGTATACCTAGGGTTCCTTAAAAGGGTTCTATAAGGGATCTATAGGGTTTAGGGTTTAGGGACTTCAATATCCCTTAATTAAGAAATACACCTTAAATTATTGTAGGATCCCTGATATGAGTTACGGTATATTCCTTAATTAAGGGATATTGGAGTCGCTGGGTCTATGGGTTGAGGTTTATTGTCTGGGGTCTAGGGATTTTCGATTTGAGGGTCTCGAATTTGTGGTTTAGGTTTGGGGGGGTTTGGAGTTTAGAGGGGCTTAGGGGTTGGCCTTGCTTCGGGATTGAATGTTCCGTTATTCTCTTTTGGCCGGCTTCACTGGTGAGGCCCACTTCTTCCTCTGATGCTCCTGTGGCTAGGCCCAGGTCGCCCACCAGTGCCCTTTGCCGTCTGCCCTTTCTAAGTGGGTATCCCCGCACGGTTGATGATATAAACCCTGCATTACCTTAGTGAATCCAGACTCTGGGAATTATTGTATTTTCCCTATTATGGGTAATGCAGGATGCATATCATCAACCGTAGTAGGAATTTGTATCGATGAATAACACGCAAAAGGGTTGCTTGGAACCTACTATAGGGGCTTAAATAATTACCGATACTATTTTGGTGGTTCCTTATTATATTTATAGTATAATGGGCCCCAAACCTCATTCTAATTGTTAAAAGTTGAAACCCCATTCTCATTGTTAAAAGTTAAACGACCCCTATATGAATTCTCGTTTCATCAATCAGGGGTGCCGGGAACCTACACAACCCTGCAGAAGAGCTAGAGACTCGTTCTTAGCCGTTAGATACCCTCATTAGACACCCTCATAAACCCCTGGGGCCCATATTGTCATATGGGAGTTTCTGAAAACTAGGCCCTATTTTCGGAAACTCCCATACTGGGTTTGATGAAACCCTTGAACCCAAAAACAGCTCCTCTCGAGGCAGCGGCGGAAGGGCCAAACAGCCAAGGGCAAGGGCAAGCCGGAGAAAAAGGCCGGCTCTCATATAAGATCTAGTCACACAGGGCTTACAAGGGCATGCAGAAGTCATACGGCCAAAAGCCCTAAACCCTAACTTCCAAACCACGAACCCTCTAAACCCTGAACCCTTTAGAAGTCATACGGCCCTGACTCAGCAGACAATGCATCATCGAAGGAGGGGTCAGCTACTTCGAGGAGCGACAGCATGAAATGTAGGCAGGTAAGCCTTTCGGATATAGAGTTTAGGGATTAATGTGTTGAGTCTAGCGTATCTCCCCTTATTGGGCTTAAGAGGATATTGTTTAAGCATGTTTTCTCAGAGGCTTTAAAGGGCCAACCTGGTTTTGTATGGTCGCAGCATGGCAGAAGCAAGAGGGCGTTTACGGTTTCTGGCTTAGGGCTTAATCCTAAACGCTAGAACCATATAACCCGATGCAGCTACATTTGTGATTTGGAGCGTGTCGGCTTGACATGCATGGTTTAGGTGTTTCTTGATAGGGCTGCACTAGTAGTATGTATGAACTTCCTAAGTTTGGATGGGTGACCTTTCCATCACTCGGGTTAAGGTGGTTTCATTGTTGAATACCTCATAACTAGTCTTTGCTTACTTCTGCAACAAGCTTTGCGAGTTAGTGTAAGGGCCTTAATAATTAGAATATGGTTTTGGGGGGGATAGTATACTATCATTATAATAAAAGACCCCAAACCCTATTCTAATTAAAACTAATTTTTCCGGGGGGTCGTGAGTATAACTCGAATATCACATATCCCAAAACCCTATTCTAATTATTGCGGCCCCTATATTAGAAGCTTCTCTGCAGAGTTTCAGCATGTCGAGCTCTTCAAGCGACTCGTCTTATTCAATTCCCAGAGACTCCAACATCCCTTACTAAGGGAATATACCTTACATTATAGTAGGATACCTAATATGATTTCAGTTTTTTCCTTAATTCAGGGATATTGGAAGGTCTGGGGAGGACGAAGCGGAGCCGACGAAACAGGTCCGGAAGGAGTTTAGGGGTTTAGGGTTGAAGGCCAGCTAAGGCAGCACGCATCGCCGCGTCTTTCGGAAATTTGATCTGCGACTTGGAAGACTTGCGCCGAAGACGTAGCTGCGTGGCCACTGCCGGACCAGGACCGGATGAGGGAGTTCTTGGATCAGGCGACTCAGTACGTAGGTTATAGGCAGGTAGACCGAGATGTTTTCCAAGTTGGGTATATTTAAAACTCGACTCTTCATTCGGACCCTTCGTACGATCTAATGGAGCCAGTTCCTGAGTTAAGTGTTTAAGGGTTTCCCTGCAGTTCCCCTTACAAAAGGCCCAGTATAACCCGATGGAAGGCAGACATGCAACCGCCCATAACCAAAGGCAACTTTGCAAACCCTTAAACGTTAAGCCCTGAACATAGCCTATTAGCTGGCATCTGCCCTAAACCCTCAACCCTAAACCTAAACCCTAAACCTTCGACTCTGTCCCGTCCATCTAACCCTGAAAAAGCACGAATGCCTTAGCTGCTTAGCGGTGTTAGCTCCCAAGCCCTAATCATAAACCCTCATCCTTAAGCTGCACGGATCTCTGAACTGGCCCTAATCCCTAAACCCTCATCCCTGCACCCCTGTAACCTAGCTCAACAGTCATCCTTGCATCCTTCTAGTTTACCTTTCGAGCTGTAAAGTAAGTGAAGGTGAGCAAAGGCAGCGTCCTCCAGCTCCTCGCAGTGGGTGAGGCTCCTTTCCTATTGGGTTTGCGGTTTACGGTTTTAGGTTTAGGGCTTGGGGTTAAGAGCCATTAGAGTTTACATACGGTGTACGTGTCAGTAGGGTTTAGAGCTAGTAGCGCTTAGGCCAGTAGAGTTTGGCGTTTCGGGTACTGGTCTTGTCTGAAGAGGATCCCTCAGCGTCCATGTAATTTAAGGGCCTTAGCAATTGGAATAGTGATGCCGGAAAACACCATAGGTTAGGCTTCTGTATCATCTAACATATGTTGTGGCCACAAAGTACTTGCATAGGAAGCGGCGCAAGAAGGCCAAGAAAGACAAAAAGGAGAAAAAGAACGGGAAAGGAAAGCACGGCACGGCAGAGCCTGGTGCACCTTCGCAGCAGCCCGATGCCACGGACCCGACCGAGACAGTTCTCATGTCGAGCAAGAACGACGGAGCTGAAGAGGACCGGTAAGTGGTAAAGCACGTGCTTTGCCTCGCGAGCTAAGTAACTTCTCGTGAGTAAGATCTGCTGAGTAGAGAAATGCTCAAAGCGCGGGCTTCGTCCAAGATCCTACAAGTCCCTCCAGCTGGCCACTGCCTCTTTTCATGCGCAGTGGCAGTGCGTGACGTGAGGCGGCTGAGGTCGCTGTCGCTGACACAAGACGAACACGGCTTTCCTTTAAGCCGGCATGAAGATATGGAGCTACAAACCACTTGTGCCCGTCTCCGAGAAACCGTCGGAGCGATGGCTGCAGAAGATGTCTGCTTCGGTCTTGTCGAAGGACTGCCAAACTCCAATCTTCCAGACGGCCTCATTATTGAGTATGTGGCCAGATGGCTACAACGCTAGATGATAATTTGCGCAGAGGCAGCGTCTGCTGACTACGACACGATAATCAGGGAAGACCACGGGGTTGCTGCAACGCACCTGGGAGGATCTGCTACGACAGCTGTCGCGCCTGATCCGTCAAGCAGGGTTTGGAGGGTAGGCCTTAGGGTTTCAAGGTTCCCATAAGTATGAGGGCGGCCTCAAATTTGTCGATAGGGGTCTACATTACAATGTAGGCGCTCCTCCTCCCTCCTCCATGTCTAAAGGAACCTTAAAAACCCTAAAAGTGGGAAAATACACAAAACATCAACCACCGAAAAGCCCTAACAACCCTATCATCCTAAAGCCTGCAAGCTGCAAGAAGCCAACACCTTGGACCCTAAAACCCTATTTCAAGCCTATTTCCAAACCCCTAACCCTAACCCTAAAATCTAAACCCTTTTTTGAAAAGCTCCCCAGAGAGATGGCAGGAAGACTTCCCGGCGCAAGCGCCGGAGGCAGGACCTTCTCCAGAATGGGAGGGTTTCGGGTTAGGGGTTCATGGCCTCAGGGTTCAGGGGTTCTGGGGTTTGGGGTTGAGGGTTAATTAGGCTTAGGATCAAATTCCCGTGTAGCTCCCGTGGAACCATAAGAACATAACATACCCCAAAACACGGTTCTACTCTTAAGGCCCCTAAGTAAAGACCCGTTTAGAGGAAGATGTCTTGGCAAGTTTATGTTTTGGCGTTGTTGTGCTCCTAATGATGTGTTATAATTAATGCACAGGGTAGGGGAAGACAATAAAAATGTAAGGCCTAAGTTTTCGGGGTCGTGCATAGAGATTAAAGCAGGGTTTGCAACCCCGAGAGCCCAAGGACGCTGTCCTTTAGGAAAGAACCGCAAGCATCATGCGACTTGGTAACTAGTATTACAGTATACAAGGGTTAAGGTGGGACGTAGTAACTATACCGTTGTAACAAGGACACATAATCCCAGTTAAGGTACTTATAACCTTACGTACTATTTCGGCTGAACTTCGAAGTAGCAAGGATGCCAACATGATTTCAAATATGTCCCTAGATTGAGCGCAGGGACGACAAAGTTCTCCAATAAGTGGCACGACTGGGTACCGATGCAAAGCTTGTGTGTGTGTGTTGGATTTTTGTTTTGGGATGTGGGGGGCTTTAGCAACTTTGGCGGCTGAACATCTTGGGGGGCTTGCGGGCTCCGGTGTGTTCGTTTGGGGTCAATGGGGATCCGGGGTTCCACTGCTTCAGGCTTTCCATTTAAAATCATCATTTCTCCATGTCACTGAATGATGACTTCGCAGATCTGCTAGATGCAGTGCATCGTTCCATGTTGCGATGGTCAACAAGGAACACAGACTTTTCCTTGAAGCTCAAAGTTTTGCAATAGGAAACGAGGAAGCAGAGGGTTTAGGGCTAAGGGTTGTGGGTTTCGGGATTCGGGAACGCAAGAATAGCTAGCTTCTATCTACTTTATTGTTATTTCAGTATGATGGACCCCAAAACCATATTAAGGCCCCAGCATTACCCTGTTTTTAAGGAAGCATGGGAGCACTTTGAACAGCAGGACCCTTACGGAGAGGGCAAAACTGCCGTATTTCTAAAGCCCTTTTATGAAAACCTTTACCCCCAAAGCCCCGGCGCCTAAACCCGACGTAACCCCAACCCCCTACTTAGAGGCCCGGGAGACTTTGTAAGTAGTTTATAATTAGACAGAGTTATAAGTACCCTAAGTGGACGTACCCCAATCGTAACCCTACTTTTAACCGACTTACTAAGTCCTCTGGGCCTCCAAGCACATTGCCTGGGCCAAAGCGCAAGGCCTTTTTGGACCGGGAGCGCTCCCGTTTCTTCCGGCTTGCTGGGGGCGGGCTCGGCGTGGCAGAGCTGCCCCACGAGGACGCAGCCAGCTTTCTTTCAAGTGACTGGTAATTATGGAGTCACTAGGTGTTCTAGGGTTTGGGTTTAGGGGTTAGGGGTTCAGGGTTTAGGGTTTAGGGTTGCCAAATGTAAAGCTTGTTATATGGGGTGATATGGGTTGTGTGTAGGAACGGTTTGTCTGAGGTCTGCACAGATTTTTTTGGGCAGGGTTGAAGCTAGGCTGAGGGTTGAGTAACCTTTAAGCCTTTAACCATGTTGGGCAAGCCTAGCCTGTATGTAATCCAAAGAGGTTAAGCAGGTTGCCCCAACACCAAGCGATTTTGGGTCGGTATGATTGGGAGTATATTAATTTGACGCAGGGTTGTATTCGTTATCCCCCGAATAGCACCCGAAACGTACATTTCGGGCAAGTAGAACTCTAACGTCAACACCCTCAGCCCTCAACCCTACATTACCTTTCGAACCTTGAACTCTTTCACAAAGCCCTCTGATTCTGCACTTTCAGCCCGTCTTCCCCATGCCTGACCCTTGCCTTAGGATCCTTATTCGTACGCCCTGAAGCGGAAGTCAATATCGCAGAACCGTAAACATAGGCCCTTCAACCCTGAACCCTAACATAAACCCTCAACCCTAAAGTCGAACTCAGTTCCTGCATTATGTCTTAGGGCTCCTTCCTATAATTGTGATGGAGATCCCCCAAACCCCAATACCAGTTGCCAAGACCCATACAGCAATCAGGCCTGGTCAAACCCATAGAGAGCTTTGTAAAGCCCTATACAACTTCCTAAAACAATCCTAACTCGGGTTTCGGTTTTAGCGATTAATGGGTCATGAGTCCCATGTTCCTTTAAGTAGAAAGCCCCGGTTGCAAACCTTCTGCTTTCTCATAAGACTAACACTGGTAAGGCATATATCTCAAGTCATGCTAGGGTTCCTACTGTCTTACTACGATATATATACATATATATATATATATACATATGTATAACAGTTTAAGGCATGTTACCTATTAAGGGAATATACATACTCTAAGGGATGTTACTTGGTCAAGGGGTTCTGGAGTCTTTGAGCTCTGGAATATGCGAAGGATGGCTCGCCTGGCCTTGCAGCTGTCTTGGATGACAAAGAGGCGCAGCTTTTGGGTTTGTGGAGCTTAGAGTGCCTTATCTTGGCGTTCTTCTGGTTGGCTCTTAGGACTTTAACTTTTTGGGTTTCTATGTGAACCATAATCAGGAGGCTAAAAGTTTAACCTTTTGGAGGGGTTCAGAAGCCAGCCGAGTTATCATAGAAATTAGGCGCCGGTCGGGCAGGGGGTTGGGGGGGGGGGGATGCAGCAAAGACTTCAATGCATTTCTGTGTGCAGGAATGCCAGCAATAGAATTGCCCGCAACAGGTATCTTACCATCGTATAGTAATTGATAGGTTCCCTCCTCGTTTAGATCGTTTAGGATCTCCGCTTAACGAAGAAGGTTCCTGAGAACGCAATCTTCACAGAAATCCGGCAGCAAATCAAAGCCCCTGCGACAGGAGGAGGTTCAGAAACGTTTGGTTGTGACAGCCTCAGATGTGCAGTTGCCAAAGTTCAACTGCAACAATGAACCATAAACCGTAAGCCCTAAACGCTAAGCCCTAGCCCTTTAATTGCTTCCGGGGGATCCCAGGACCTTCATTGCTTAGCCCATGGAAGAGCTTTTGACTTCTCGGCCTGATTATATTATGTGGCCTATCTCGCAAAGTTTAAACTGTTTTGGGCCCGGTTATTGCAGAAGAGAGGCACAAGGGACTTCACCACGGGTCCCATGCGTCGTTGCTACTTAGGGGTCTGAATCACTAGTCACCTCACTCTCATGGGTTCCCTAACAGACCGTTACGTAGCACTAAAGACCCTAAACCATAAACCTTAGACCTTAACTTTAAGAACCCGAAAAACCCTAAACCCTAAGCCCTAAACCCTAAACCCTAAACCTTAAACCCTAAGTCGTGTTACCAACGATACCACCGCGGCACACGATTGATTTCCTTGTTGTGTACTGCTATGGCTGATGGTGGCGATATTGATGAAGGGGCGCTCACCGGACTTACCCAGAATGACGGTGGCAATCCCTATCCACCAGGTGATGGTGAACCTCCACTTCAAGATGATCCGACGATGGATTCGCAGACAGAATTGTTGAAAAAGAAACTCGTCCACAAACCGGTTGATCTGATGGAGGTGACCAACATGCTGGATACGTTTCACGGCATGCGTGACTGTCCATCCGAGGCGACAGCACCAGCGAACATTGCAAATTTGCAAGCAGATGAGGCAATAGTTACGGAGGCCAAGTCACCTCCGAACGTAGCTGCCGCATTGTGCTCATCACCTACACGATTGCAACCACCATGCCGTTATGGCATCTTCACCGGCCGTCAAGACGGTCGTTGGCTGCGTCCTAATTCTACCACCCAGGTCGAGATTCCTGAACAGGATCTTGGGTTCGTTGCTGAGGTGAGCGACTATTTCATGAGCTCGCTTGCACTTTCTCAGACTTCACAACCCAGGGATTGGAGGAAGTTATCAGGATTGATGGGAGGTGACTGGCGCGGCATGACGCAAAATGCTCTACAAGGCTTGCTGCCCAGCATCGCTTTCGATGCAGGGATTTCATGTAGCGGCCTGAATCATTCTAGTCCCGATACAGGTATACTACACCAGCATGAACCCCAACTCCTGTTATACCCTTCTTTAAGGCCGCCTTCATCAAGCAAGTTGAAGTCACCAGAAAGGGGACATGGATAGATAGATGTAGATAGTTAGGTAGATAGACAGGTAGATAGATAGATAGATAGAAGGCAGGCTTTCCTTCCTGTCAAGACAAGAGCCCAATCCAGCTCAAACTCCATGAGCTCGACGGTAAAACCTCAGCCGTACCAAAAGCCTGAGCGTGCAAGTACCTAGTAGACAGGCTTTGCCAAGTGGGTGGTTCTCAAAATTAGGGTCCCTTCTAGGATCTTTTTATAAAGGTGCTGTACTGTTTTGGGGACTTAAAAAGGGACACGGAGTTTACTGCCTACAAAGACTACTATATGCAAATCCAAGTACCTACCTAACTCTTATGTCCTTTGGACCCTTACAACACCATAACCCTGTAGTTACACACCTATAAAAAGAATGGTAAGCCCTAGCGATGCCAAGCCCGAAATCCTAAACCCTAAGCCCCTAAACCCTACACCCTATAAGCCCTAAACCCTATAAACCCTAAACCCTAATCCCCTAAACCCTCAACCCTAAACCATATAAGCCCTATGAAACCTATAAACCCGAAACGCAAGGTTGTTTGCCGCTCAGCATCGTCTTACTCGGAGCTGGTGTCACGATGCGGATCCGTACGTCAGACCTTGGTGGAAGCCTCGGATTTAGGGTCATAGGGCTTTAAGGTTTTAGGGGTGCTTTAAGGTTTTAGGGTTTAGGGTTTAGGCTGTTTAAGGTTTTAGGGTTTAGGGTTTAGGGTTATTTTTGGGTTTGGGGTGTAGGTTCTATCGTGTAGGGTTCAGAGTTCAAGGAGACCCTGGTGGCAGCCTCATGAACAAGAGACTCCAAGCGAATGTGCCCCAGATCGTGCATTTGGGTTCCTACTTTCATTAGTTACCAAAGTGGAAGGCATATTCCTTGACTACGGGGTTTTGGACTATCCTTAATACCCGGAAAGCTTGAAAGATCGAGATCTTCAGTTGCACAGGACTTTTAGTGCTGCGGGTTTAGGGGCTTTGGGTTTAGGTTTTCCTAGGCCTTAACCCCATACCTTTACGCTTACTAAACCTTTACGTCACGATCCCAAAGCCCTACGGCCATGAACCGTAAACATAGGCTTGCGGTTCCACTGTGGCAAACACTCCAAAACCTTAAACCCAAAACCCTAAACCCTCAAACCCTAAAACCCTAAACCCTAAAAGCCTAAAACCTTAAATCGTAAGTCCTAAAACAAGGCCATGAATGCCCAGCCTCGGTGGGTTGCGCAAGACTTGGGTGGCGCCCGAGTTTCCTCGAGTGTCTGGTCCACGGCGGCATCACAAGCGCAGCAAGATGCGATGGCATCCTGTGGGTACCCTCATGCGTCGAAACCCATATAGTAGTAGCCAGAAAGTTGGAACATCATTATACTCATGCCCTTAAGGTAAACTAGAAGGGATCGTAGCACTAATCCTCCTAAAACCATGTTCCAACTTTCTGGCTTCTACTATAAACCCCTAAACCCTAAACAACTACTTGGAGGCTGAGGCGACTCAGCAGGTTGATTCCCTAAGTGAAATTTGCCTACCTACTTGTAAGTCTGCAATACGACCTAAGTCCCGTGCTGTCTTAAGGCAGGGTAGTTCGAAGGAACCTTAGGGAACCTTAGGGAGCCTAAGGCAGAACTCGGGAACTACTCGTCTTTCTACTGCTTTTGGACCCCCCCCCCTCCCCGCGCTTCCCTTAAGGAATGCTTTGCTGAGCATGCCCAGCCGGAGGGTCCGCCAGATTCTTCTGTGCCGATGCACTACCATCGCCATTGGTTTAGGGCATTAGGGTTGACGGTTCACCCTAAACCCTGAACCCTAAACCCTAAACCGCAGTTTTTCGGTTCATTCAAGGTTTCGGCTGAATCCTTATAGACTCTACACGCCAAATCCATGGAGCCTAAACCCCCCACCGGAAACCTGAAATCCGCACCTCAAAACCTGTACCACAAACCCTTAATCCTAAACCCTGAATCCCTAAATCCTGAAGACCAGTGCATCATCAATCCTCCCCACACACACACACCCATGACACAACACAAAAGTGGATAACGGTGTTGGTAAAACGATTCTGGCACGCACTGTCGTACTTGTAAGAACGTGTAATAACAATAACAGTCCTAATAACCAAAACCCTAAGGGTCCATGTACCCAAATAGTTATAGGTACATTGGGCCCAACGTATATACTATTTGGGTACATGAACCCTTAGGGAAATCCAATGCTACTAATAGCAACAATAGAAACCCCGAACCGAAGGTCGAGCCCTTAGTGACGCTACTGGGCTCAGGGTTCAGACCGATTGCAGTACTTGGGGGATCATGAGACTTAGTAGATATAAGCTGTAGAAGTGCCTTAGTCAGGGTGCAAGTAAGCTATAAGTACAGTTACCCTATTTTATAACCCCAGTTATGAAGTCCCATGATCCTTATAACTTCAAGCCTCAAAAATCCCTATACGCCTTTAAGGAACCCTTTTAAGGAGCCTCAGGTACTAAGTTTCAGGATCCTCCAAGCAATGCCCTATTGGGGCTCCTGAAACCTCGTAAGTGAGATCCCAATCCTTCGCCCAGAAAGCCCCCCAGAAAGCCCATGACCCTCTTGGGAGCCGGAGGGTAGGGCATAGGACTTACTTGGAGGGTCGGGGGACTTACTAAGTAGTTATTGTATAGAGTTATAAGTACCATATCCCAAACCCGGATACGTTTTAGGGTACTTATAACTCTACTTGTTGCCTACTTACTAAGTCCCCCGACCCTCCAAGTAGGCTGTTTAGAGGCATCCGGGTTAGAGTTTGAACCTCGTAGAAGAGCAGAAAACTTTGGCCTGTTTGGGTACCATAATCCCTATATACTCCCAATATAGTCCTAAAGGTTAGCCTTTTAATTCGAGAAGTAGGTAAAAGCCCAATATACATCGAATCCTAGTTCAACAGCCCAAGATTCGGGTCTTACTTGGAGGGTCGGGGAGAATTACTAAGTAGTCTAACTCTACTAATCACCTACTTACTAAGTCCCATACCTCCCTTGTAAATCCCCATACAATCCCCTTATAGATCCCTTTAAGGATCCCTTTAAGGAGCCTTACAAAGTCCCCCGACCCTCCAAGTAGTAGAACTCGAAGCTCAAGATCTTCCAATCGCTAGACTTCGTATATGGGTACTCCTCTAAATTAGGGTCCCTTTCAAGGTCCCCGAGATAGTGCGGCACCTTACAAAAAGGACCCTACTAGGTACCCTAATTTGGGGAACTACCCATAAACTTTAGGGTTTATGGTTTAGGGACTGGGGTTTAGGGTAGGCTGCTTGCAGGTCGCGACATTCCATGTCCTCCCTCCTCAGTCACTTCAACAGGCGGTGAGAAGCATGTGAAGCGCATGTTCAATTCCCTCTTTGAAGTAGGGCTGAAGTCCGTTTTAGGGTCTAGTATTTAGGATTCGGGCCCAGGCGACTAACCAAGAAGATCAACAATATCCCGTAGTATAGTGGGGCTAAGAATACGTGCTGGTCAGCCACACAACAGTATTCTAATTCTTGGGGCCCTGTTTGTCTTACAGCTCCCACTGGCTCTGAAAGTAGAGTTTGGGGTTCCGAGTGTTTTGGGATCCGATTCGGAAAGTGGGTTTCCAGTTTGGGGTTGGCCATTCGGGAGAATCTGACTACTGGTACTTGGACCCTTAGGGTTAGGTTTTGAACCCGTTTCATGCTCGGATCTGCTCGGGCTCATTTTATCTTTGCACTTCCACATTTGGGATCATGTCAAAGATATCGGACTGAGCGGTTGACACTGATGGCAGCCACCCACCCCCCGCTCTCCCGTGATAGAGACGATGACAGGATCCGCAGTAGAGATACACCATCACTTAGTAGCTGAGTGGATACTGTTTACACTTGTTGGGATAATGTTACCCACTATAAAACTGAACGTGTACACTTTTTGGGGCTTATGAACTCCGCAACTAAGACCAGATAAACTCTTAGATAGTGAACGGGGGAACTTTAAGCCTTTTGGCCTTATACATCAGCTCTACCTTTGAAAGTTTGAACTTTTTGGGGCCCGGTTGTTGAAGAAGAGAGAACTGCTGGATGATGGCCCTTCCCTCAAATCCCTAAGGGTCCTAACCCTTTGGGGAACCTCAAAACGTAGGATTCCTGAAGCCCCAAGGAGACCCAAGGGCTCTCCCTAGGAGATTCCGGACCCTCCGAAGGAGATACCTGGACCCTTGGGGTATTCGAGAGAGGCACACAAAAACGCCGAGTATTTGGCGACGATGATTCGGACTCTGGAGTTGGCGTTCCCGGAGATTCCAAAATCCCTTAATTAATTAAGGAATATACCTCAAATTATATTAGGATCCCTTAATTTAAGTTGTATTCCTAAAAAATTATATTAGGATCCCTGAATGAAGGAATATTCCTAAAAAATTATATTTGGATCCTTAATATGGTTTGAGGTATAATGTCTCTGAGTTTCAGGGTTTGCATTCCATGTTGGTAGAAATGGGTAGTTCTTTGGGTTAGGGTCCCCTTTGCGGGTAAGCTTTATCAGGGTGCCATTCTATTCTGGGGGCTTGGAAAGGAACCCAAACTTGGAAAACTACCCATGCATGCCGCTGCTCCTGTTCAAGTATATGGACACGGAGATGAGAGGCCTCAGAAAAGAGCAACACCGGAGGCCTTCCATTAACGAGCACAGAGGAAACTAAATGGAACCCTAAAGCCCATAAAGTGTAGAACCACTAAAAAGAGGAGCCTCACTAGACCCAGTTGCACGTTACGGTACCTATGACATCATATAGCCTTGCTTACTAAGCTCCATGGTCCTCCAAGTATTAAGACTGAGCTGCAACCTACAAACAGACTCCCAAACCCAAAACCATGAATTCCGTCGCCTAAAACCTAAACCAGGTCTGTCCTGCTGCTCGAGAGATTACTTGAATAGAAATCGCGTGAAGAAGATATCTTCGCAGATCTGCGTGAACCATAAACCCCCAATCGCGCATGACATGCAAAACGGTACCTCCAGAAAAGACAACCCTGCCCCAAACGATCTTCGCAAGCTGTGGTGCCCATGGCGCATCCATCAGAAAACGATGCGTTGGCCTTGCAGTTTTCGAAGCCAAGGAGACTTTAGGGTCATGGGTTAAGGGTTTAATGTAGGAACCTGATTAAGAAACCCTGGGCCCACAACCCCACTAGTCATGTAAGGAACCCTGATAAAGGCCCAAAGTTTCTTAATCAGGTTCCTACATTAGGGCGCAGGGCTCAGGGAGGTCAGGGGGCGTGGGTTCAAACACCGTCAGAGCCTTAAACCTTTACAGAACCCCTGTACAACCAATATAGTTTCCTTAAAGGAACTCTTAAAGGCAAGCTTTAAGGAGCCTTAGTATGGAAGCTTATGGTACCCTGTTAGGGGACTTTATTGTACAGCCCTTGTAGAAACCCTTGAAGGGGAACCCCTTAAAGGAGCCCTTCAAAGAGAACGAAAGGCATCTTTACAATGGCAGCCCGAACTCCAAAACCCTCAACCATTTCGCCTAGTCTGTCTATGTCTTGAAAGGTTCACCGCGACCCTTCACCAAGTCTTATAAGCTGGATGCCTTAAATAGGGCACTGTTTTAGCCACAGAGCGTAGAGTAAGATAAATTATGATAGATGCCGAAATAAGCAAGGGCCCTTGTCTTATGCCACAGAGTGTATAAGATGATAGGTTCTGATAGACACCCATACGGAGATCAGTTAGCTTACGGCACATAGTAGTGGGATGCTCGTTGGAGGGATTCTGCTTGTTGGATCCTGTAAAGGAGGTACCGTGAAAAGCCCATCCTTACCTTAACCCATCACAACCTACATCCTTGTTTTGTGTAGGGCCCCTATAAAATCTAAATCAGGGTTTATAATACGAACCTACAAAAGAGTAGTATCTAAATCAGGGCTTATAATACAAAAGAGTAGTATCTAAATCAGGGCTTATAATATGAACCTACAAAAGAGTAGTATTTGGTAGGTTAAGGTAGACCCTGAGCTGCAACACCCCAAACCCCGAGAGCCTCACACCCTGAACCATCGGGTAAACCCTACCCTAAGGGTCCGAACAAATTGGGGAACCTCAAGGGGTTTAGGGTTTAGGGTAAGGGCTCCTTAAAGGGATCTATGGGGTTCCTTAAAGGGATCTATAGGGTTTAGGGTTTACTTGAAGGGGCAGGGGACTTAGTATGTTGGTTATAAGTAGGGTTATAATTAGGGTAACTCCATTTAGGGCACTTATAACTCTACTTATAACCTACTTACTAAGTC
>BGNK01000314.1:247239-274105 GCA_003297005.1 Symbiodinium sp. clade A Y106 | reverse complement strand
CTGCTCCTGCTGCTGCTCCTGCTGCCACTGCCACTGCTACTGCTGCTACTGCTACTGCTACTGCTGCTACTGCTACTGCTGCTGCTACTGCTACTGCTGCTACTGCTACTGCTCGCGTCCTTCAGTGTTGGGCGTAGCCCACTCGGCAGCATGATGTGGCTGAACTCCTCATGCATGTCATCCCTCTCCTGGGCCCTCAGGATTTGCAGGAGGATGGGAATCTCGGAATCGCGCTGCTCGGAGCTCACGAGTCGACACTCACGATGGTGGTGAGTGCTGCTCAGCTATCACGCTAGACTTACCCAGGGATCAGGCCCCCGCCACCGCCCAGCAGTTGTTGCACGGTTGGCATGCGCAACACCACATCCTTGCACTCACTCGTCCCCCGCGATTGTTGGTTCTCAGATTTTCCTGCTTCCTTGAGACACGTAGGGGGGTTCGCAAGCACATTGGCCAGATCAGCTGGGGTTCAGGCGCACACATGCCAGTCTTCAATCCCGGGGGTCCGGGAGCCAGCGTTGAATCACACACTGGTGACCTACAGCATAGCCGCGGCCTTGCACCATCAGGGCAGCAAGCCACCAGTGGCCATTTCACGGCCCAGCTGCACTTGGACGCTCAGGCGTGGCTCTGTGACGACAATTCTCGGCCGAGACCTCGGCCGAGACCTCGGCCGCCGGAATGCATTCGACCGCTGACCTTCACCTCAAGCTATGTATATCTTTTGATATGCCGGCGAGAGGGCGAGGCCAGCTAGACTCTAGGCGCCCGCCCCGGCCCACTGTTGAAGTTGAGATCTTTTCATCCATCAGTCGAGCAGCCGCAGTGCCCGTATCCAGGTTGGCACGAGGTAAGGCATCCGCCTCCTCCGGGATGCAGGGTACAGGCGACTCGCCGGCGCTCCGAAGGATAAAGAGTGTACCGCAGTATGCCGGGGACGCGTGCGCTTTGCATGAGCCTCTTCATGACAGTCTGCGCGAGTTTTCATTTCATTTGGCTGCGACTGACCAGCGGAGGGCCATGCAAGTCTGTAGCTCTGATAATCACACCCAAAAATACCCTTGATTACTCCTGACACAGCACCTGCAGTAGCCGCTTGTTGCATCGACCCGTAATCCCGTAATCCCCGATCCCTGATCCCTAGTCAGCATTCTCCACCGCGTCACCACATTCCACATTCCACTACCGCTGCCTGGATGTTACCACGCAAGCCTGATGAGGTTCCACAGGAGATCTGGGACCTTGACTTGCCGTCTATCTTAGGACCAGGTCATCCGCGATTCAGAGAGGCATCGCTCTCTCCGGACCCCGAACCCGACTCAGTCGATCCACCTTCCGTTCAGATCCGCCTTCACAGGCGCCCGTCGCCCTCTGGATTCTGCCGAGGCTGGATCCATGGATGACCGCGAGTCGGTGCACTCGCTGGCGGACACGATCATGGATCCTGGTTCGAACTCGGACTCCGATCGCACTTCTAGCTCTATCCAGCTGGCGACAGGTTCTGAACCCGCGATGTTGGCACGCCACATACCGCTGGTGGGACGGTCACAGGATTGTTCTGGTGGCCTTTCACACACGCTCCACCTCCAGACTGGCAGCTGAGCAACTTCTCCTCTTGAATGGCTTGCTGCGGCGGCCAGCGCGGCCAGATGCAGTTTCAGTTTCAGTACGTACTGCTCAGCCCTCTTCGGGAGCATTGGATGGTGGTGATGACCTTCACTCGAACAATGGTGAATCCAGGGAGGGTTGTGAGCGCCTCCTGCATTCACCTTGTCATATGCGCTCCTGGTGACACTCGTCTCACGCTCGATACAGACTGAGGTTTTGACCAAGGATGATTGCCATGCTGCAGACTCTTCGTGATGTTAGTGGGGTTATGTCTTTCTTATCGCTTTAGCCACGATGGAATCTTCCGGCCGTTCGCGGTGGGATTCTGTCGACTCTGTCTTGGGATGGTGCACATAGTGTGCGTCGCTCTGCGCTTTATGCCAAGCTCAGCGCTGGTGACCGGGCATTTGTCACAAGCACAAGTCTGACCCGCACGTCCCGCCGCACAGCCTGGACCTCCTTGGCAGCGTGTAAAACGAAACGAAACTACGACTACGACTACGACTACGACTACGGCTACGACGACTACTACTACTCCTACTTCTACTGCTACTCGTGCTCCTACTCCTACTACTAGTACTACTACTTCTAGTACTACTTCTAGTACTACTACTACTACTACTACTACTACTACTGCGACGACGACGACGACTCCAACTTCGACTAAGACATACCAAGACTACGACTACGACTATTACTACGACTGGCACGACTACCACACCTACCACCACCACCACCACCACCACCTCCACCACTACCACTACGCTACCGCTGTCACTACGAACACGACCACCTCTACCACTACCATTACCTAAACAAATTACTACGACTACGACGACCCACGATGTTCGGGATGTCCTCCAATCAAGCCCAGGCACAGAATTTGCCGAAAATCATGTGGGAGCTGCACTCCTTGTTCAATGTCATCGGATGCAGGAAAGTACGATCAAGTTACCCAACACCCTCCAAAAGGTATCTTAACACAGTGCCTACGATTTGGTACCATGCACTGCGCGCCGCTGAGATTTCCGGATTGAGAGTCTTCATGCTAGGGCTTGCAAGGATTCATGTCATCCCAAAACCACCCCAAGACTGCAAAATGCGCCATGCTGCGGTGGGCACGATTGCCCCTCCAGAACAGGGACGGCACTGTGGCGAGCCACAGGTCCCGCCCAAACATGTGTGGAACTGTGGCGGGAGTGTTTCGGAGGTGCAAACAAGCAAGCAGGCATCGAACGAAAACTGTGCGCTGGGTTGCGACGGGAGCACGATTACTCTACAAGACGATGTGCACCAGAATACGCACGGCGTCGTGCCACACTTCCGAATTTCGCCAGATGGCTACATCCACACGAACGAGCCCCAATGATGTGGCCCTGGGACCTCGAGTGACCTCGATGAGAAGGAGCACTCCGGAAGATCGCAGAAGTGCGGGGTTTTGGGGCTCTGGCCTTCGTGTGCCCAGCCACCCATGGCACGCTCCTTACATGCAAGTGTCGAGACCATATATTGCAGCAGTTATCAGGGGCGGGACTTTAGCAGTTTTGATGGCGAGTCTTGTAGAACGATGGCGTCCCGGGCATCCTTCAGCAAAACCAGTCGGAACATCTGGGGACCAAAGCCGCTCGGGAAGTCTTCAGACCTGGAAAGTATGACTAGCGACTCGTTCAGTTTAAGCCTGGAAGCTTTTCTGTGCTTTTCCTTGGCCGGACTTGGCTGCTGAACTCGAAACTCTTCGGTCCTGCCCTGTAGTTCAAAAACCTGAAAATCTCAGAGTCTCAGCGGGAAACCGTTCCCACCCGAGCGGCATCAGCTCCGCAGGCTCGTAGAAATGGTCTGCCTGACGATAAAGCTCAGCCCGCAGAGGATCCTCCAGGGCATGCCAGGGCAGTGCAGGGCCTGGTGCTGTGCGGGACAAGTACGTGGCCTGGGATCCCAGCTTCGAGGCTTATATGGAGGGTGCTAGTGTAGGGAGTTCGGATCGGGATGCGGCCTTCGAGTCCACTCTGAGACCGGGCCGGCGCCTGGAGGTCGCCTTGTTTCTCGCCTTGGCAGCCTCACGATCTTTGGAACAAACGTCTGCTCCCACGGGCTCTTCACCCTGAGCACGTCTTGACACAAAGGCTTGCTCATCGCGCAGCCCTCTCGACAGATCGATCTGCCCTTCTCCTAGGACTGCTTAAAACAGGACTGTGCAAGCTGCTAGCGGCTATAACTACAATCTATGACCGCATCAAGTGATTCCTTTGACATGGCCCGATGTGTGGAAGCACGCAATTTAGAAGCACCAACGTTGGAGTTCAAAAAGCAGGAACTTCCGGATGGCTCTGCGGCTCGCAGGCCCAACTTCTCCCCACGGCCATGTAGGCACATCTGCTGCAAAAACAAAAGAACGTTTTATGGTCTGAATCCAAGTACATCACGTCGCTTCCGCATGAGGCAAGTGGGTGAAGCCAAGGTGCCGAAACTGACTCGACTCTTGAGAAAGTTTCAGAACTAAAACGCATCCAACATGCATCCACAAACAGAAGTGAGAGCTATGCCGCCCCTAGAAAAGGCAACCAAAACGGAGGCCAGTCCGGAACATGTTGTTGAAGAACGCCCAGCACTTCGAACGGCAGTATCTAAGGTGGGCCTGCCATCCAGAAATACCCGCGATTAACTAGCGATAGAGGCGGCCAAGGGTACGCATGAGCGTTTGCTCAGAGCCGTCACAGCGGTCATATCGTGTGCGGCAACATGGGCAGCATGCCACAGCAAATGCAGAGGCGAAGGACCATTGGGCAATACAATCCTGGTGGTAGACATGTCCGCATGGAAGGATTCCGACCTGGCTCGACGGCAGGCAATCCTCCAAGCAGCAGAGACATGTCTTCTTGGGCACTGCCTGGGCTCGAGGGATCGAGAGCGGACGGGGCCGGGTCCATTCTGCTTGCCCTGGCCTCATGAAAATAAAATGCATCTCCTGGCTTGTTTTGACCTTCTCGTAGGCACACGATGCCCAGATAAACCTTCCTTCTTGCTTTGGCTTGGCTGGCCTCACCTCACGGTTTGAACCATCTTTTACACACAGGCCAGCGCTGCCAACATACCAGCAACGTAGACCACGTCCGAGCTTGATCAGACCGCACTCCCAGCATCGGAACAAAGAATGCCGTCATCATCGACGAAGCTCGCAAGCATCAGGACAGCAAGCGCAGATCGAACTGGGCTTCCCCAGTCCAGCCGCATGTTTGCAGGAAGGAGAAACCCCCAAGAGCTGTTGCAGACGTAATTCTGCATGTCCGTGCTGCTGAAGGTGCAAGCCTACGTGTGCAGAAAACCGCTGTTGCTGCATGACATACATCACAGTCGCAGTTCTCTGAAAAAACAAACATGTTGAGCCCCACCTGCAGCGAGAGCGACACATGCTACAACAAATCTTATCTCCTGCTAACCGATCTCTCGCCCATCGAGGCTCGTGAGAATCCGCCAAAGCTCTGAGCTCCGTGCTGTTCCCGAAGTCCGAAGTGAAACCCAACGCCCAAGCTCCTTGGAGATGCCGGTCTTGGCTGGCTGCGCCGTATCGAAATCCGGTATGGTAGACCTCGCTGTGCGGGAACCACTTGGCTCAGAGGCGAAGTCTAGCAAAGGTTGGACCGACGCGCGAGGGCAACGAAGGGCCTTTGAACCGCTTGGTGTTGCGACCAAACTGCATCATGCCCAACAGCTCTCGAAGCGTAGTTTTCGCAGCATTCACGCCCCAGAGTTCCTCAATGCTAGTGAAGTTTTGCTTCGGGTCCTGTCAGCAACTGTCCCTCTTTATCATAGTCGGAAAAAGCTCCCGTGGCGAGCTGGCACAGTCCTTGGCTGCCATCTTTGCAAGCACGGAGTCCACCAACGGGGCGATCTCGTCGTCCAGTCCTGGGCATACGCAGATGCTGCATCCGTAACAGCAGAACCATTTACAGGAACGCTGTTCGGTCCAAGAACCATCGGTGTAGGCAATGATATGGCGGGAGGGCAGGGAGGCAAATGCAAAGGCATTGTCAGATTTATCCAGAAGAGCAGCTTCAATGCTGGAATAAACGGAAGAGAGCTGTGTAGAATCGTGTTTCGATGCTGTGTGTTTCGGCGGCTGACAGATGAACTCAGTTTTAAGAGACGGGAGTTGACAAGCTGCTGAAAGGTTGTGTCTTGAATTTCAGTATCCCTCGCATTGGGGGGAGTGAGATTGCGTAGTCTGTGACCTCCGTGCCTTCCAAATGAGGGTCCTGGCAGGTCATTTCCTTGTAAACGACCTTCCGGTGAAAGGGGAGTGAGGAACCCACTCCACTTCTGCAGAGGTTTGTCTCCGACCAACTAAATACATTCGGTCCTACATGGACGTGAGTGGGATCTATGTTGGGGTCGAGGCGTACATCGCAGTCCCCTGCAATGATAATGTGGGAGGAATCGGGGTGATTGAGAAGTAGGTTTCCAGCTCCTCCCAAAATTGTAATTTGCGGTTGCGATCTTCTTCTGCTGAGTCGACCGTGCTTTTAGCATAGAAGGTAACGATAATGATGGGGTGTGGGAGGGCATCCATGGTAAGTTCGCAGATAAAGAGGTGTCCTGATTATAAACCCCCCCCCCCAAACAACTCAGGCCACGCAATAANTTCGGGGGCCGGGGCTCTCAGTAGTAGTACACTTAGTAGTACAGTAGTACAGTAGTACAGTAGTACAGTAGTACAGTAGTACAGTAGTACAGTAGTAGGAGTGCTTATTTACCTAAACCTTAAAAATTTTAAACCGGGACGGATTTTCGGACTATTGAGGGGTGGTTTATTATTACGTGCAAGCCGAGTTTAGCTCTATTGAGGGGACCTTTTATTATTGACTTCCGGGCCGAGTTTAGCTCTATTGAGGGGACCATTAATAATCACGAGCTCACTTTACGAGAGGAGTGCTGCTTGAAATCCCGTACATGGGATCTTGTGACTGTCCTTCTTCTCCTTTGCCTTTTCCTCTTCCTGTCTTTCCTTTTCCTCCTTTCTGGTGTTCGCTCTGTTCGAGAGCAGCAACAGGAACTCTCTCGCCTACGGGAGATTCTTGAAGAGAATACTCTTCAGATGAGGACTCTTGTAGAGTCCCACAAGAGAACAACACAGACAGTCAAGGAACTTCACGCGGAGGTGAAGGACGCAAAGTGGCAGCTTCAAGAACTAGAAGAGACAGGAACAAGAGGCCGAGAGCAGATGAAGAACAAACTGGAAGAGTTTAGCCGTACAGTTGAGGAAATGCGCGAGCTACTCAAGGAAGTCTTCGAGGACATCTTCGAGCAAGTCACCGACGATGGGACGCCACCAATTCAGGAACAGAAGGACGAAGACGCCAGAGCAAGAAGAGAAAAGCTGAAGGAAAGAAAAGCAGAGGAAGAACTACGCCGAGAAGGACACGGTCGAGGAGCTACTTCGTCTACTACCTCAACGTCGCAGACTACCTCACCTACAAGAAGGAAAGCAGAAGGAAGGAAGGAAGCCACAGGAAAGGAAGTTGAAGAGTTCTCAGACAAAGGACTTTCGAGAAGCTTTTGGAAGAAGAGGAGGACTACGAGACCTACCTGGACAACGAGAACGAGCGCTACACCCAAAGCTACACTGGACCTACAGAGGACGAGTACCCTTGGGAAGAAGAGGAGAAGAAGGAACTTACAGAGGAAGAGAAGAAGAAGCTTGAGGAAGAAAAGGAAGAGGAAAGAAAGAGGAAGATCAAAGAGATCAACCAAAGGACCAAGGAACGAGCGAAGGAAAAGGAACAGGAGATGGAAGGATTCGAGTACCCGCGCGACTACTCGCCGGAATGGCAGGAGTACACAGAGGAAGGCTACATCTACCGGCAACACCGTGTGTCCGGAGAGAAGATCTGCATCGACAAGGACTGGACCTACAAGTCTCCATGGCAGTTCCTGGGCTAAGGAGGTTTTCTCCTTCTGCTGCTACACTTGTCCTTGGTGCACGTGTTGCTCACAGTCTTCCTCTGAGGTGCGAAAGCATCTCGGAAAATACGGTTCCTTTGCAAACGCTGCCACTTCCTACTGCACATGCGCTCATGTCACAACTGTCCTGGGTTCCTAATGCACATGCACTCGTGTCAGCCCTCATGCCATCCTGCTCACATGCACTTGCAACACTCACAGAAAGTTCCTGAAACTCTTTCCGAAAAGACTCTTCCTGAAGTTCCTGAAACTCTTTCTGAAAAGACTCTTCCTGAAGTTCCTGCAAGTCTTTCTGAAAAGACTCTCCCTGAAGTTCCTGAAAAGACTCTTGAAACCAAAATCCTTCCGAAATTGCCGCAATTCCTGAAAATAGTAAAGCTGCAACGCGAAGTTTCCTTTGTTTTTGATGTCTTACAGCTGCTTTGGCTTGAGCTTGGCTTCTGTGTTCCTGGAGTTCTTCACTTCCTACTGGTTCGTTGTCTCCGGTTTGAAAACCTAACCAGTGCAAAAGTAACTTGATTCGCTTGGCTGAAAGAGGTTTTGTTCCTATGTCGGCTGTGTCTTCCTTTGTTCCTACAGGGTGCACACTGATTGTGCCTTGCTTGTGGAGGTCTTGAAGAAATAGGGTCCTGATCTGTAAATGCTTGACTCTTCCTACACCTTGTCTTGTGATAATTCCTCTAGCTGCTGAAGAATCCATATACAGATGTGCCTTGCAAGGTTTCCTAGTCAAAAACTTTATGGCTTCCTGCAGAAGTATACTGTCACTAGCTGCAGTCGCCCAGCGTAGTACTCTGCTTCACCACTGCTAAGACTAACCGACTTCTGGTTCCTTGAGAATGAGTAGATGCACTGTCCATCAAGACAGACAACTCCTGAGGATGTGGACCGTCTCGTGTACTTTCGTCCTGCCCAATCTGAGTCGCTGATCACCTCTAAGAGGTGATGTTCCTTGGGCGCTGTTCCTGTGAAGTCATAGCTACCGTTCCTAATAGACTCATGAAGGTTGCTGAGTCCTCTAGGTGTCTTCCTGTACACAAGGTGGTAGCCTTCTGTTCTTGACATGTACTGCACAAGATGTACAAGCTGTTTCCAGGCTGCATATGTTGGTTCAGACATCTTGGATGCTAGGCCTCTGGCTGCAAATTGCATGTCTGGTCGGTCCTGTCCTACATACAAGAGTATTCCTACACACTTCCTGAATGTAGCTGCTTGTTCCTGGTCTAACGGCTGAGCTTTGTCTGCTTCCTGGGACTCTTGTGTACAAGGAGTTGGCTTCGAGGCTCTGGAGGTAAGCTGGAGCCCAAGCTTAGCAAGCTAGGTGAGACCTACGAACTCAAGGCTGAAGGCCCCTTCTTGACAGAACAGGAACTTGCAGTAGGAGATTCTCCTCAAACCATCAGATTCCTCAAAAGGAAATTCAGCTATCACAATCATGAGCTTCACATCACTAGTGACCCGAAGTATTTAGGAAAGCTCAAGCAGCGATCGAAGCTAGGTGTAGGATCAATAATTAAGTTCAGGAGCCTCCCCTCTGTGTCCACTAGGACTTCTGCTTCCACTTCACTCAAAGCCGTGTAGCACCGGTTCATCTCGTCCAAGATGGTTCTCATTTGGTCGCCCATCCTGAGATGCAGGGGAAAGCGCTAAGCAAGTGCATGTGTATGCTAGCATACCATGCATGCACATGACTGTATATATTTAATCGACGAGAGTCATTGTTGCACGAGGTATGCCGGACTTGGCCAACTTCTCCTCAAAAGTGCTCACACATGTGCACTCGACCTAGATGCCCGAATCCCTCTCTTGCTGGGTGGTTGCCAGCTCAATCTTCTTGCCCAGCACCGACAAGAATGTAGGCAAAATCGTGACCGGGCTGTCGTTCTTTGCCAAGGTTGGGAACACGATCCTGGGTTGTAGGGCATTNGGGTGGTTGCCAGCTCAATCTTCTTGCCCAGCACCGACAAGAATGTAGGCAAAATCGTGACCGGGCTGTCGTTCTTTGCCAAGGTTGGGAACACGATCCTGGGTTGTAGGGCATTATATAGGGTTTACTTCAAGTGTCAAACAGAACATTTTAAGGTCATTATGCAGGTGTACACATCAAGCTGCTTGTTGCCAGATGCATTGGCTTCGGCAAGCTTTGTCGACTCGGCAACTTCTGTGGTGCCGGGAACCCCAGTCGACGAGTCAAAGTCGTCCAACAAAGCATTGTCCGTGTCCTGTGAAGATCGTGTGTACACAAGTCCATGGCCCACGTCTAGATATGTGCAATGACATACATGCATGCATATATACTCGAGAAATATGTGCATCCACATTATGTTTCCATGGCTAGCTTAAATATATAGCACAGCAACACACAGACACACACAGACACACACACACACACGCACACACATTGCAAGTTGCTACTCTTTCCTGCTGCTTGAATGTCATCTACATGCACGACAAGAATGATGTTCCTGTCATCTCGAAATAGAGTGGGGCATGCAATGCACCTATCGAAATTCTGCTGCTTACATGTTCCTGCGAAATGATCGCTCCAAAGAAGTGTTGCGTCACGCTGTCCTGGAAGTAGTCTAAGCAACAAAAGTCCTTCGTTCCTACAATTAGGATCTTGTTCTCCAAACAGATCGATGTATTCCTTTGGGCATTGACATGCACAAGATGCGCGCTGAGGGACCTGCAGAAATGCGTCCTTGACATCTATAGAATACAGGCTATGTTCCTGCTGCAAACCCAAAATGGAAATAAGTCTCACCAAAGATGCACTCGTAGCTGGACTGAAAGTGTCGTTCCTTACTTCCTGTCCACGAAATTCCCTTGCGACTAACCTGGCCCTCTGCTGTTCCTGAATCTCCAATCAAAAAAACATGGTTGTGAGCCACTTGGTTCCTTGGCTGTTCTCTTCCTGGTGCGCTCTCTCTTCTTCTCTCTCGAGCTCTTCTAAGGGCTTCCTTGCTAGCGCTCTCATCTCTGTAAGGCGGTTGATCTCCGTGAGCATTGCCTCACGATCCAGTTCCTCCAATTGTTCCTGGGTCACTTCTGGAGGTCCTGCGTCTTCGTTCCTGAACAAGTCTTCATCGTCCGACTCTGTTCCTGAATCTTCCCAGAAAATGTCGCCAAAGTCTGCTTCAGGTAGTTCCTCGTCGTTGTGCTCAAACACTCTTCCTACGTTAAACGGAGGGTACCTTTTGCTACTGGGAGACTCAATCTCGAATTCCTGTTTCCTAAGAGGTGCTGGTCCTCTTGCTGTAAGTAGATCACTGGCCATTGCTCTATCATGGATGAGTTCCTGTGAGCCTGTTTCTGAAACTGCGTCCATTGCTTGTGAACTGCTGACGACGAAGGGTCTGTTCCTGCTTCATCTTCAGGGTACTCTTGCTCAAGTTCCTCTTCGGCTTTCCGTTTGTGTTCAGCTTGCTCTTTCCTAGCTTTACCTTCTAGGTACGTTGTCCTCGTCGGTCCTTGTCTTGTTCCAGCGTCCCCGCCTTGGATTACAACCGGTCCTGGCGGTGGTGTGTTCTCCACTGCTTGGTCCTGGCTGGGTGCTCCATCCATTAAAGCTGGAACTTCTGCAACTGGTCCTGGGATGTTCTTCCTAGGGATTGCTCTTGTTGTAAGAGTAGTGTGCTTGACTTCCCAAGTGTGTATTCCTACACTGCTGATTCCTTTGATGTCAAGGTGCTCAGTACATCTTTTAGCGCTCCTACTAGTTTTGATTCCATCCATGTGCCAGGTGATAAAGAGATTGTTGTCTGTCTTTCCTAAGAACACTCCTCTCAACCAGATCGGATCTACTTTCCTGTCTGCTTTCACGGTTGGCTAAAACCATTAAGGATTCACCAAACTCTGCTAGTTGTCCTTCATAAGGTCGACCAGCCAGCCCTTCATATGGCGTCATACCAGTTCCTGTGCGGCGATAATACCTGTTCAAGAAGGTCCACGCCGTGTGCCTGAAAGCCCAACTGAAGATGGGGTGAGTATGCGCTATGTATGTTCCTGTACGGGCTTCTAGATGGCGAATGAATGTCTCTCCGCCATGCCGTTTGTTTCCTTCTGGCCCGAAACTGCGTCCTGTAAGACTGTTCCTAGACCTAGGGCTGCTCTCTGCTTCTGAATGACCTGTTTCAGCTTCATCATTGTCCCTTCGTTATCGGCCTTCACATTTATGGTGCTGTATTGCAGTTGAGTGCTCAAGTAGGTTACACCTTCGCAAAGATGCTCTACAAGATCTTTTCCTTTGGAGGCTGTAGGGACGCAGACAGAGTCTAGATTGGTGATGAAGATGATGAATTCCAGGAATGTGATGATGAGATTGATAATGCATGGTGGCATTGGCATGTAGACCAGGAACAACCTAGGAACCAGGAACGCGGTTATTTCTACGAACGCCCCAACGGTTGTCATCGTACACCCTGGCATCCTCACATGCAGGAATGCCATTATGGATGTCATCATCCACCTAGAAGGAACCCTGTTGACAGGAACACCTTGGGAGTACTGAGTACAGGTAACCAACTTTGCCCGAGCGGCAAGACGTGAAGGACGAAGGGAGATCGAAGCCGTGTTGGATTCAGGAGCTGACATTTCGTTGGCGCCGATGTGGATGAGAAGATTCGGAAGGAAGGTACCTAACTCGTCAAGGATAATCCTACGACCTACGAGACGCTCAAGGAACACGGATCAGAGTTTCGGACCAGAAGGTCATTGAGGTTGAATTTCCATATGTTCAAGGAAACATAGTCAAGGTTGAGGAAGTGTTCTTGATTTCGTCAGTTGTTCATCCCTTGTTGGCAGTAGGAAAACTGGAAAACTTTCGAAGAAAGGTTGGGAGTTCACAGACGGAACAGCCACAGGAACATTTCTCACAGAAGGAACAACGAGGATCGCAGTGAACTACAACAACAATTCTCTCACAACCAAGGCTTTTGTTCGAGCAGTGAACTGGGAAGTTGAAGCCAAGCCAATTCCTATCTACTTGTGTGAGAACCTCAGAGAGCTTGTCGAGGAACAGCGTGTAGGTTGGACCAACTGGAGAGACCCTTACCAGGTACACCTCAGCCTAGGAACTTCAGAGCATGTTGACACGTACTTACTTTTCCCGCCAGGAAAATTCGCATACAGAGCAGTGCTTATTGAGGACGATGGTCAATGGTACTTGTTGCATCACAGTGTCATGTTTGAGGAACTAGAAGAACCTTTTGGCACAATCTTCGATGGTAGCAAGGAATACCGGACATTGACCCTAGTTTCACTCAAGGAGTTTCCGTTGAACCTCATGGGAACGCCTAAGGAAGACAAAGATAGGCGCATGTTTCAAGAGTACACTGAGGACACTTGGTCTATCAGTATGGATGGCAAATACCTCATCAGGTACCACAACTCACTCAGGAAGATTTTGTTCAACCCTCGAGACACCAACGACATCCCTGTTGACATCACGAACCTTAAACCGACTAGGGTCACTCAAGGTGAGGAACCAATCAACAAACACTTCTTTGAGAACGATAGGTTTGGACTTTGGAGGAGCCTCATAGAGACCCTGAACCTTTAGGAGGACGCAGCAAGTTCGAGTTGTTTGAACCAGTGCACCCAAAAGCCAGGAAACCAAAACAGAAGGTACACCAACTAGAGACGATTCCAGAACAGGAAGAAGTAGAAGAAACTGAGGAACCAGAGGCCCAGGCACACTCGCAGGTGAACTCTCATTCACTTTTGGTGGTCATGAGTGCAACCAACAGAACAGCCTGAAGACCCTTAGAGAGCTTTGCTGCAAGGAACTCGGAGTACCCAAGTTTGGATCTAAGCAAGAGATCCTCAGAAGGCTTAGTAGGACGATCATTGAAGCAGAAAGGCGCATGGAGCTTAGCACAGCCCAGAAGAAGTACCAGGAGTTTGTAGAAGCTGAACCGCTCAAGGAACAGAAGCAGCCCAAACCTGAAGAAGTTGCAGTGCACAACCTGACGCACTTACCGTACGCATCTTGATGTCCTACTTGCGTGGCTTGTAAAGGAAAAGAGTCCCCACACTTGCGAGAAAACCCTGAAGAAGGAAAGATCCTAGAGACCAACATTCTGCATGGATTTCTGTTTTACAGGAACTAGTGACGATGAAGCACCAGCGGCAGTCAGTCTTGTTTGTGTTGACTCTTGGAGCAGGAACATCTCTCCTCTCTTCCTGAACTTCTCCAATAACCCGCAAGACTCTTCCGAAATACTCAATCTCAACTTCCTCTGAATCCTCACTGATGTCGAACTCTTCTGGAAAGCGTGTGGGCTGATCTCCCATGTGGTACATGGAGACCATTCTGATCACTGGCTTTTGTGTTCCTTGGCTTCCTTGACTCTGGTTGGTGGTTCGGCTTCCTGACGAAGGGGCTTGTGTTGAGGCTCCTGTAGTACTCGCTTGTTCGCTTTGGTTCTCCAAAGCGACGTTCCTAGCTTGGTATCTCATGTCGCGTTGCTTGTATCTACACTGTCCTTCAAATTGTCCATACGTATGGCAATATTGGCAAACTCCTGTAGCTGCTTGTGCCTTGCCTTTACCTTTTCCTTTGAACCTGCGAAAACCTTTTCCTCTTCCTGTACCTCTGCCTTTGTAACCTCTGAAGCCTCTACCTCTCGACCTTTCCAATTTCCTCGTCCTCTACCTTTACCAAAGCCTTTTTCTTTACCTTTGCCTTTACCTTCAAATCCGAAACCTTTTCCGCAGTCCTTGCCTTTGTTCTTGCCTTTACCTTTACCTTTACCTTTGCCTTTGTACACATAACCCTTGTAACCTTTTCCTTTGCCTTTGTACCATGCTTGGTTGATGTCCATAGCTGCCATACCACCATGATCTTCACCTTTGTCAATCAAGTCTGTCGTCGTCCTGTGAGGTGTTCCTTGCTGAGCTAAGGAGTTGGTCCATCGTTCTGCGGATTCGTAGTTCACTAGGTACTGACGAAGGGCGGTGTACTTGGTTTTCTCGTCCAGGTTAAGCAACAAGTGCCTTTTGACTTCAGGTTTCATTCCTTGGATAAGAGTAGAGACTTTAAGGTTCTCTTGCACCTTTTCTCCTGTTGCCTTCTCGTGCTGCTCAAGGCGTTCCTCATGTTCGAGGATGTTCTCAGCTATTCCTTTATTTTGTGCAAACCTGTAGTTGAGGATGTTGTGAAACAGTTCCAACGATCTTGCAATTCGTTGGTTGATATTCCTTCATCAACATGCGGTAAGCTTCCATACCGTTTTCCTCTGCTACATGCTTTACAACACGATAGGGGCGTCCTTTCGTGTAAGAACAAAGTACACTGTACAGTCTCCTATTGGCTTCCTTAGCATCAGAAGACATGTCGGCCATCTTGACCATCTTGTCGTCCTTCAGGTCTCGCTCCACGAGGTCCATGATCCTGACCATCTTCTCGTGAACTGCGCCAAGCCAGATACGGACCCTGTTCCTGAACTCTGTCCAACCATGCTTCTCTTCTTGCCATGTTCCTGGATTACATGCTTCAGGGGCTTTGATGAGCTTGTGTAGCTCCACTTCTCCAGGCTTTCTTTCCTTCGCTGCCTTTTCCAGGGTTGCTCCAATCTCCTCAAATGTGGTTGCTGCGTTGGTGTGTGCTGTTGTCAGTGCTTCCTGCGCTGCTGTGTGTTGCTGTTGCACTGCTGCAAGTGTCTCCTGGAATGCTTGCGTCATTCCTGCTTCTCTTTGACTTCCTGCTGCTGCCGAGCTCCTGATCTCCTCTGCTAGTGTTTGTATTCCTTGTAGTGTTTGTGCATTGATCTCTGCAAGCTTCTTCAATGCATCCTCCATTCCTTTTGCTGTCTCTAAGTTGCTGTACACTGGCGCTGCTAGAAGTAAAGACTTGTATTGTTTCCTGTTCACTGCTTGTGCTCTCCTCTCTCCTCTTGTCTTCCTTCTGCGCTTTGTGCTTCTGCTCACTGCTCCGAAAAACAAACTAGAATAGCACGCAAGGATGATCCAAATAATCAGTCCTATTGGAGTTCCTAAGAACACTGCTATGCGAATTCCTTGAAATACAACTCTGTTGGGAATGACTTCCTGAACTATACCATGCACGACGTCGTGAAACTTCTTTCCTACAATTGCTAGCTCTTCTCCGAAAATCTGAACATGTTCCTGTACAAAGCTTCTCAGTACTTCTCCTTGTTGTTCTAGTTCTTTTACTAGGTACCTAGGGGCGTAGCCCGACTCAAGGCTCTCACTCTCCTGGTTCTCTCGCCAAGGCTCCCGATGTATCGTCGCGGCTCTAAAACTGGCCGCTGGGGTTCTTGTGATGTCCCTGCTGCTGTCGGTTGATTTCGGCTGCTTGCGGCTGAACCCTCGCAAACCTTCAGTCTATGCAGAGTGAATTTAGAGGCTTCTTCGGCAGATACGGGAGGGGGTTTCCCCGAGACGTCCCAAGGCATTCCCACAAAGAATCGCAGCGCACCCAAAGCTTGGCTATAGTCCATAGGTCTGTGATAGGCCGTAGGCGGCTGTCCTGACTCCTGACTGACCTCCGAGCAGTCCGGGCAGCACCCTTTGCCGTAGATCTCCTCTGTAACATGCCAGGCTGATTGTACGGCGGCCAGGAACGGTATGACCCAGAAGCTGTCAAGGCTGCGGCCCGACAGGCCGTGAAGGCATACGGCGAATGGCTGGCCCCTTTTGGCTGTATTCGCATGCCAGCATACTCCTCTGAGGCTGTGGCCAGTCAGTGATAGTGAAAATTTAAAACCTCTTACCAACTTACTTCTTAAACACACGGCGCGAGCGGACTTCTATTTTCCCGCTAACACTCCTGTCTTGAGCCGTGGTACGACCTACGGAGAATACGCAGTGAAACGCTTTACATTGGCATAAACAGTAGATTGAAATGTTTATTTCCAAATTCTGTCTTGCTTGTGTTATCAATGGAAGGAAGAGCTATCCTCGAAATGTAGTTGTATTGAATCATATAAAAGATTCGGCAATCAATATTGGATCATATTGAAAAAGCCGCAATCAAGAAGGCATCACTCGCACATCTCTTTTTTAGGGAACTGGCGAAAGTCGTTGCTCGGGGAGAACCGAGATTTCGAAGTGTGAAAAGATGGTCCCGACTAACATCCATGATGCTCGTTTTGCAAGCGCACCCATGATGCGCAGCAATACGTGCATTCAAGAATGCACACACATAGGATAGTCAGCGTGTGACTCATCCCCGGGCTGGGAGGGTGGGACTCAAAACTTGTTCGAGCTGGTGGGCCCGAAACTCTGCAAGATATGCTCATTCGCCTTTCAGACATGACATGAGGTTTGATCATGCAGAAGAAAGTTAAAGTTGAGAGTTTGTCAGACATGACGAAACACTTCAATGAAAACACGAAAGGAAAAACTTATGTGTTTCCTTTAAAACAAAATTCGGAAATAAAACCCTGTCAATTACGATTGAAGGGTGGCTTATTTCCCACATTCTGTCTTGCTTGTGTTATCAATGGAAGGAAGAGCTATCCTCGAAATGTAATTGTATTGAATCATATAAAAGATTCGGCAATCAATATTGGATCATATTGAAAAAGCCGCAATCAAGAAGGCATCACTCGCACATCTCTCTTTTAGGGAACTGGCGAAAGCCGTCCGACTGTGCGATGCCAAGTGCATCCAATTCGAAACGTCTCCCAAGGCTTTCATCCTCGACCCCTCGAGAGGGATCATCTGCGATGTTCGACGCCGTATTGACTCTCTCAAACCAGGGTACACAACAGGAAGCGTCGACAATGTCATGAGTCGCATCCACTATGCGCATGCCGACAGTATTGTCGGAGGCGCCCTTGATCATGCATGCACGAGTGCCCTCGTTGTCGGAGAAGACGACTACGTTGCAGCCCCTCAACAGGCCACCCCAGACATGGAAGCACATGAGCACCGCCAAGCATTCACACTCGAAGATGGGGTTCTTGCTATCCGGCCCAACAAGCTGGCGCAGCTCTTGCGATGCCCATTCGCTGAAGTAGCCAGCTCGTACGCCGGCGTCAGATATTAGAACTCCACCACGGCCGATTCTGTCGTCGTCGCAGGAAGCGTCCACAAAACACCTGCCACAAGTGCAAAAAGTTCACACTCAAAGATCTAGGAGGGCTCTCCAAGAATCTGTCCCGCAAGAAAAGAAGCGCAGCTTTCAAGTCGTCGCCGATGGTCAACCCTCTGTTTTTCAAGCGTCGCGAAAGAGTCTTGCAGGCGAGTCCGGCCTTCTTTCCAGCCACTTGGTTCGAGGCGGATTGCAATCGCCCACGAAGTCTCTCGCACTCCGTCTTCGCAAGGGTCCCTTGCTCAAGAATCGTAGAGATTATGCTTTGAAGTTCTTCACATCTGGACGTTGTATTCCGCATGTAGAACCTCCCAAGCTGTGATTCTCGCAAATCGAATTCCAGGCCCAGGACTTTAGCCACTCCGCCGAAAACGGTAGGCTTGTCTGGTGAGGTGTCTCACCCGAGGAGCATGAACAGCGTTTCAGCGCAGAGGTCCAAAAGGCGAGACAAAGGAGGAACTTCACTGCCGACAAAGTCATCGTAGTAAACAGACCACATAAGGATCAGTTGCGTGACCCCAATGGCCCATATGCCCAATGACGTCCTGCAGAAAGAATGCACCGAAGCGCGGGCTCCAAAAGGAAGAACACACTGCTCATAGACCTCTGCCTTCCCGGTCTTTGGATTGAGGTAGGCCTCCTCCACCGCAGCTTCGCTCAAAGGCAGGTTTTTATAAGCTTTGTGCAGATCGTAAGATTTCATCTCAAGCCCTCCATGACGACGACATTTGGGGTCACGCTTCAGTCTGTAAGCAATGGACGCAGCGATCACATCTGCGGTGCGCACAGTGACAGAGTCTTCTGCCGACGTCGTGGCGTTGACGCCTGATGCCTTGAAGTCGTCTATCGGCCTGCATTTCCCATTCTGCCATATACCCAATGGGGCCCTGAAGCCAACCTCCTTCTCTCGGTCGCCTCCATGAGGGCCTCATCCAAAGCAGCCCGAGCTCCTCGTAGACAAGTGTTGCCTCACGCATCACGGACGCTGAGCTGCGCAGGTCCGACACGGACAGCGAGGCAGCAGAGAGTTTGGGGCGGAAAGCAGGGTTCTTCGGGATGGCGCCGCTGAGGTCGAAGCCTTTCGCAATGTCCTGTGCTATCTCGAGATCTTCGTGGCCACATTCTTCAAGCATGGTCCTGAAGAGAGCCAGTCTCTTCCGGCCCAGAACGCGAGTGCAATGGGGAGGCATTGTGTCGCGGAGCTCCGCCTCCTCATCTTCGAGTTCGCGTGCTTTGTCGATCCATTTCCTAAGTCTCTCCATTCGGAGTGCTGAAGAGACATTTCAGCAAGTCGGTCTATGGCATCCTTCGATCGCGCGGGCAGCCCGTCAAGGAGGTGTCGAGGGTGGCCCGCTTTGAGTGCTTGATCGATGAACTCGCTGGGCTCCTATGCCCAATGCCACCTTGTGCGCTCTATCTTTCCCATGCCCAACCACGGGCGGAGCCTTGGAGGGTTTCTCGGCAGGAAGAGAGGCGCCTAAGTCTACATGGTGGGATGCTGCCACAGGACCGGCTGTTGGGCAGCGTGGGGGACTAGGGTCGGGGACTACGAAACCGAGGTCACTAAGGCGGCCTCGCAGGTCGCCAGGGAGCTTCTGGTAGTCGCGAATGGTGTAAGCAACAAGGGTGATCCTGGAGCCCCCCCTTCCAAGGGGGTGTCTGCTACTGGGATCAAAGATGATCCACCTTCTTTCGAACTCGAGGATGTTGCCCAGGGTTCCTTCGTGATCGTTGTCTGGGTCGACTCTCCCAATTTCCAAAGGAGATACTTTCCGGACTGCATTCGGAAAACCCCTAGCGTTGTTTTTGTCAGCATGGACCTTGCCCACGAGCTCTTTGCCAAGCATCAAGGATGTAAAAGGATGGCCGGGGGCCATGCGATGCACATACTCACAGAGAAGCTTGCAGACACCGGGGGGTGCAGCAGTGTTTGCGCGAAGACCGGCAGGGAAATAAGCACCACAGCACCAAGAGAACTCGTCGGTACCCCTGCCACCTCTAGACGGTGGTTCCGAAACCAACAGGTCGCACAGATGACAGATGCATTCATGCCAGGCTTCATCGCTGGCCGCTTTGCCAAGGTGAAGTGCATAGTGCCAGAAGTCATCGGGATCCATGTTGCCGTCCAGGAGGTGCTGGTCGTCGATCTCAGCTTTCGAATCGGAGGCTGAGAGAGCCTCAGAAGAATGGTCCTGCAGCCCATCAGCAGTAACCCCAATGACCGTATGGCGCAGGAGTACCCGCGAGTACCCGCAGGCAAAGGCAAAGCAGTTGCCTTGTCGAGCTTGCGGAGGCCGGCAAAAAGAGGCTTGCGCTGGACTGAACCACAACAATCATCTTGAACTCAGGCACAAGTGGTGGCAGGCGTTTGCCGGCAGGCTGAAGGCCAGCTGCAGCCTGTGACTCATGCAGAGGCAGTGCGGCACCAGGAGCAAAGGAGAGGGGTGGCGCAGAGTGGCCCATGTTGTTGGCAGCACGAAGAAGAACGTCTGCAATGCGCTGGCACAGAATGCGAGGGTAGACCTTCTCCTCAGAGGCGGCAAAGTGACTGGGGCCATGCGACCACGACATGTGGGGGTGGCTGTCGGACTTGGCTGGGCACAGGAGGGCGAGCTCTTGCATCAGGGGAATGTTGTGAGCGAAGCGGGTCAGTTTGGCACGGTCGCCCCCGTGTTGGCAGTTATGAAACAGCGTTTCATGGAAAGGAAGGCCCTCTACGGCACTGCACCACATAGACGTGTGCCAGAAATGGGGACGGCCTGGATTCTCACAGGAGACCAGCTTGCCAGAGCGGATGCAGCGGGCGAAGAGTCGGCCTGCAACGGCATAGACAGCGTTGGCTTTGTCAACACGCAACTTGAGATCACCAGACAGATCAGGGAGCCCATCGGGGCAGGCATCGCTCCGGACGGGTGGAGGCAAGGTCTCGCCTCGCCTGAAAATTGCGCGGGCCCTGCTGGCAGTGACTTTTTTTGACTTTGAAACACAGGCAAGTCCAGTGTCTCGCGTGGCACATTCAAGTAGTCACTTGCTACTCGGCTGCTCTTCTCAGCAGTGCAGAGAGAAAGAGGAACTCATACAGAAGCAGTGCTTCTTCTCACTGGAGAAACTAGCAAGAATGCAGTGACTCCAGATGCAGTTCAAAAGTTGCGGCAGCGGTGAAACGACTAACTAGCAGGTAACGGTAATCCCCCAGCAGCCGGACATGGCCACACACCGTAAAGCCTGGCGTGCGTAAAGGTTTTCATGGAACGAAGAGCTGCAGGGTATGAAGCAGCATGGTACATATCGAGCCACACCGCACATAGACGAATCCTCCCAAGCAAGAAGATGAAGAAACGGCTGTAACGGTCAAGGTACGGTAAGGCCATGGCCCCGAAGTTTGCAGAACACTTCAACCGCAGGTGGAACCAATGGCTCCCGGGGATTCCGACATCCATCATTTCTTTACGAGGGCAGATTTAGCATCGCTCAGTTCAGCATCGAGTTGGTCTATTCTGGAGGCCAACCCCAAGCCACTGCCGCAGCCCCGGCAACCAGCATCGGGCTTTGTCTTCAAGCTCAAAAAGCACGGCTCGCTGCCTTCGGTAATAGATCTGGCTGTACCCCCCCAAGCCAGCACAAGCCTCCATCAAGGATGGTAGGCAAACGTTGCCTGAAGTTTTCATTGAAGCCCCCTTGAAGCCCGATTTCACTTAGCAGACGTGGCCTCTGTGCGCGCAACCGACAGCTCAAGGCCGGGGGTCTAATGTGGGTTGGTTGGTCAGCCGCAGCTTCCGGGTGGAGCATCGTGGAAATGGTGAGGTCAGTCCCTCTGACCAGCTCGTCGGAGGAGGATACACGAGTCAGAGCGGGCTCCGAGATCGCGGTGCAAACAGAGGAGTCCCACCTCAGGGAGCAGGCGGAGATGATCGAGTCCTTCAAGAAGGTCGCGGAGGACCCACGGAGGCCTGGAGCGACGTGAGCTCGGGGATGGCAGCTTCGAGCATGGACCCGGCTCCACAGAGAGTCGCAACAGCGGCAAGAGAAGTCCGAGAAGGACCAGGTCACCCAGCAGATAGGAGAGCGACCCGACCTTGAAGAACCAGGTCATGCAGCAAATGGCCGAGGAGAGCGACGACCCAGATCCGGCAGACGAGATGGAGACGCTCAGAAGGATCAGAGCATCGGTGCAGCATGTCGTCACGGAGATGCACCAGCACCTGAGCCAGGAGATCAAGGAGGTCGCCGTGAAGGCCATGCCTGTGAAGAGCAAATCCATGCCCAAGGTGAACAAGAGAGAAGCGGAGGTGTCAACGACCGCGAAGGACACCAGAAGGCCGGCGGAGCCGAAAGTGGGACCGAAGACCTCTCGTGCGGAGTTCACTTGGTCCCTCGGGAGAACCGCTCGCACAGGTTCCCACCAAAGCCGCCTCAAAGGCGGCGCAAGATATGAATAGGTTGGGTGACTGAGCGTCCCGATCTAAACCCGAACTGAGTGTGACGTAATCTGTGGTCAAAATGAACTGCAAGTCTTTTCTTTTCTGGAAGAGAGAGGCATCTATTTTACACATAGTGTTAGTAAGAGAAATCCCTTTCAGTGCGGATTTTCATGCTCTATAATAATCTTGGCGCCTAACTCGTTTATCCTGAGTCCAGTTTCTAAATCTTCTCTCTTTGGCATGAGCCGATCGTATGCCTCTAGAGGTTCCCCCCATGGTGTCGCGGTTTAACGTAGCCGCATGGCTCGGTGGTTTGGCGGGTTTCATGCGCAGAACCACTTGCAATGCGAGGCCGCCTTGAGCGACCGGCCTGGGCCTCCATGACTGCGGGGCCTGGCAAGTTGGACGAAGAGTCACATTTAGTGAAGCACAGCGGATGAACTTCTTGTTGTAGAGCTTCAAAGACCCAAGATGGGCCTCCTGGCATAAAGCGATGGAGTTGGCTGCCAGGGTTAAAAGCTGACTGATGAGACCATGTGAGGCCGGTCCCTCGTGCATGTCCCGCGCGGGAGCTTCATCCAGGAGGAGCTCGCTCAGCTCGGAAATGCGGGCCTGTTTACTGTTGACGAGGCCGCATCATCAAGCTGTCCTCCTGCGATTTGCTGCTTAAGCGGAACTTCCAGGGCAGCCAGCGGATTTCTGTATCCGCGATCATTTTACTGGTGAGCGCCAGTAGCCGTGCGCTGGGAAACGACTCCGAATCCAGCAGTTTGGTCGGATAGTCTTCTTCGAAGTGTTTGCGCAAAGCGGCTGTCTTTTCGGTGCTTAATTTGGCAGGCCAGCTTTCTTGCCACGTCGACGAAAGTAAAGGCTGGGACGGAGCTGCCGGGGATGGATCTGTGGTACCTGAGTCATGCGATGGACCTGAAGCGGCAGGATTCTCCAGCAAGGGACGGCCCTCCTCGTGTTTGACGAACTATGAACTTGTCAGCGGCCTCTGTCACAGCTGCTGTCTCGATGAAGTGGGAGATGAGTTCTTCGAGCTCTGCTGCAGAAGTACAAGCACGTGCAAAAGGAGCAGTATCAAAGGGATCAACAATTTCAAAGCGGCAACGTTTGCCGGGACGTTGCTATCCAGCACCAACTGGTTGAAATCGCTCATTGCACCTGAGAAAGCTGGCTTCAGAGAGAACTCAACGCACGGAACAAAGACATGTTGTTGGGCCACCTGCCGATGTTGGCTCGTACCTGATGAAGCTTCTAAAATTCTAAAGAGCGGGATTGATGTCACAGGTGAGTCAGAAGCAGCAGCGGCTGAGACTTCGTCTCCCTTCTTCAAAACATGTCACTTTGAGGGTGCAGTAGGCATAAGGCACAAAATGTCTCCACTTGGACACTTGGCTGCGTAATGTCTCAAATGAGGGGGCAGCTGCCTAAGGTGAAGCATGCGGTACACTTCAACAAGATGCTCGGCGCGGCAAGCAGAAGAAACCAAATGGACAGCATCTTGTCTGAACATGACGAAGCATACAACGACGCTGGCATGAGCCAACACGCATGCCGATCCTTGTCCTCCTGCACGAAGACGCAGTTTGGAGGGCAAGCAGGCAATGACTCCAGGTAGTCATCATGCAAATCCTTGGTGTGGGCAAGCTCACAGTTGAGACAAGCCACCAAGCATGAGGAGAGTACGCTCTTGAAGCAAGCCATCTGGCACTCGCAAAGGCAACAACTCGTGCTCAACACGACTTTTCGTTGGGACGCCCCAGTGCAACTTGGCTCTAGACATGCTCAAGCAGGCTGTTTGAGTTGGCTTTAGCTCGTTCAGACAGCATGTGAGCATTGCTCTGNCACGACTTTTCGTTGGGACGCCCCAGTGCAACTTGGCTCTAGACATGCTCAAGCAGGCTGTTTGAGTTGGCTTTAGCTCGTTCAGACAGCATGTGAGCATTGCTCTGTCACTGAAGCTTGTGGCTAAAGTTGGCTAACGCTATGAAACGCCACTGTGAAGCTGCAGTGAATCTGCGGGTTTGGACAGGCCGCAGCAACATGCAAAACCACACCGAAGCCCAGGCCTTTTGCAGCCTTGCGTCTTGCTGTAGCTGCCGAACGATGTCCCAAAACACCCGCGAACCACATGAAAGAGGCCAAGGCACATGAATCAATCGCGCAGGCTCCATGCCTAGCTCAACCAACCGACGTGACAACTTGCACAGAGCCCGCTGCTGAGCTCCACAACTAGGCATCTTGAGCAACAGATGGCCCAACCGAATAGCCACTTCTGCGGAGCAAGATGTCCATGCACGTTGTCTGGCTTCCAAAAGACTCCCAACAGCAAACACGGGAATCAGCAATATACATGACAAGCAAACCTTCCGCACCTGCAGCACAAATGTCGAGAGCGCCGAAACCTCTGCCTTCAAGAAGCATATGCTTCTGGAGGTGCAAGTATGCTTGAGAGAAGGCGAGGCGGACAACGACACGGAGGCACAACTGGCCCTGAGGCTTGCGCCGAATTTCCATGAGACGCTGACCGGTACGAAACCACTGGGTGTGAAGTGCAACACTGCGGGAGCAAGCTGAACTCCGTAGCCTTGCCGCTGGTCGGCTTGTAAGGCGCCGCTCCTTAGATCTAGACCTGGTCAAGCTGCGATACAGCTTTGGGTTTGTATGGTTACCCACGTTGCATCGTTGAGAACGCATGCTGACAGACTGGAAAGCCTCCCCTCGTCTCCCAAGCCGCTGCCAAGCTTTTTTGCAGCACTCGTCCTTGACCTTCCACGTGCAGTCGCTGTCCAAGTACCGCCTCTGGCTTGCTTAGTTTGGGTTCCTTAGGATGTCGGGGTTTTCCGGTTTCAGGCTCAGGCAGAAGCTGACTCGGGTGTTTTGCCCCTGCCATCACCTACTAGTTCCGACAACATGGGCTACGGTGGAAAAGGGAGGTTTCGCTTCCAAGGCAAAGGCAAGGGTAAGGGCTATGGAAGCTATGGAGGCTATCATGCGAAACATACCGCGCAGCTCCGTGTGAACCTAGTCCTTTGTCGGGTCTGGGCCACTTCTGCCCGCGAGCTGTTGAAACAGCTCTTTGCCGTACCTTCGAAGCAGTTGTGAGTGATGACTTCCAGACGGTCACTGAGAGGATGTTCACCCCAGTCACGACTCCAGCGGGCCCAGGCCGGGGTGCCGATGACAAGGGGTCACGTGAATCCAAATTGGCAGTTCTCTCACACGCGCAGTGCTTGATGTGTTCATGGGTACTGGTGACAAGACCTCTGTGCCAAAGCCCACCAACACCGTGGAGGCGTTTCCCGTGGCAAAGAAGGCCGCAGAAGCAGACCAGAGCGAATCCACAGCTCTCCTCAGGGAAATGGTGGATCAACGAAAGCAGACGGTAAACATCCTCGCTACTGTCGTTGGTCACGGTGGTGGCACTGAGCCGCAAGGGATGGATGAAAGTGAGACGTCCGCCCACTACTCAGACAGGAACTGCTGCGGGGACCAAGAATTTGGATGCAACCCCCCAGGAACTCCGCCAGTCTACCCTCAGCTGTGGCACCAAAGAACACGGGCAACAACTGACTCGGATGCGACACTGTGGCAGATGAAGCCAGCTTATCCCATCCCAGTTTGCTGTCCTCTTTGGGTCGGATCTGACCTCGGGGCACAGATTGCAGATGTGATCATTGGTTACGTGTTCTCTGGAGTGAAGCATCAGTTTTGGCAATACCTTGTTCCTGCCAGTCTTCATGTGATAGGGGGCAACATGGGACTGGGAACTGAACCGGATAGCAGGCTCCAACACAGGCATCTTGTGACCGAACCTTTTGAAGAGAGAATGCATGGCTTCACCTCCAAACACACTCCCAGCATGTGCTCAGTGTTATCACTTGGGCCTCGATGCTCGTTTGCAGAGTAGTACGAGGACCTAGTTAGTTGAGCTACGATGCTTTGCGCACGAAGGGTTGCGCGAACGGTATGATGGCTATCCTCTTTGAGTTTCTCGACATGCGGTGCTGCTCTCACAAGGAGAACTTGTAGCCAGCCCAGGCCGCGCTCACAGCTTGCTGCATGGCGGGCGGCACCGGACAGACAGTTGTCTGGGTCCTTCTTCGCCACCGCCACGTTGCCCGGCTTCCCAAGTTGGTTCGCAGCTGCGCTGCTCACCGAAGCGGGTGGAGCAGCCGGAGAAGAAGTGGGAGCACTCGTTGCATCAGCGGGCGCCGATTCTCCATAAACCTCACTGGCCGAAGTTTCGCCGCGGGCATGGCCGAGGCAGCTGAGGAAGTAGAAGCTGGGTCCACTTCACCTTCGACCATAAGTGGGTCTGCTTCAAGCGAAAGCAAAGCAGAAATTTCTGCTTCGCGGTCGCGTTCATGCTCTTCAGCATCTTGAAGCAGTAGTCCGCGCTGAGCCTTTAACATCACCCACGACGGAAGGAAAGCCGGCTTGGGAGTCATGGAAGCAGGGCTCGAGCTCACAAGCGAGCGAGAGAGAGAGAGAGAGAGGGAGAGAGAGAGAGAGAGAGAGAGTGAGAGAGAGAGTGAGACAGAGAGTGAGAGTGAGAGTGAGAGTGAGAGTGAGAGTGAGAGTGAGGGTGAGGGTGAGAGTGAGGGTGAGAGTGAGAGTGAGAGTGAGAGTGAGAGTGAGAGTGAGAGTGAGAGTGAGAGTGAGAGTGAGAGTGAGACAGAGTGAGACAGAGTGAGACAGAGTGAGACAGAGTGAGACAGAGTGAGACAGAGTGAGACAGAGTGAGACAGAGTGAGACAGAGTGAGACAGAGAGAGACAGAGAGACAGACAGACAGACAGAGACAGACAGAC